>PISX010002607.1:0-155997 GCA_004024625.1 Mellivora capensis | reverse complement strand
GTAGCAACATGGACGGGACTGGAAGAGATTATGCTGAGTGAAATAAGTCAAGCAGAGAGAGTCAATTATCATATGGTTTCACTTATTTGTGGAGCATAACAAATAACACGGAGGACATGGGGAGATGGAGAGGAGAAGGGAGTTGAGGGAAATTGGGGGGGAGATGAACCATGAGAGACTATGGACTCTGAAAAATAACGTGAGGGTTTTGAAGGGGCGGGGGGTGGGAGGTTGGGGGAGCCTGGTGGTGGGTATTGTGGAGGGCACACATTGCATGGAGCACTGGGTGTGGTGTAAAACTATGAATTCTGTTACGCTGAAAAGAAATTTTAAAAAAAAGATTTAAAATAAATAAATAAATAAATAAATAAATAAATAAAATGTCTAAAAAAAAAAATAAATATTTGTAAAAAAATATCTGAGCCTGGAGTTTTCTGTTTCAGAAGTTTTACTTTTTAAACTACCAGTTCGGTGTCTTAAATAGTTATAAGACTATTCAGGTTTTCTATTTCTTCTTGGATAAATTTTGGTTGCTTGTGGTTCTCAAGCAACCGGCTCATTTAGCCAAGTTTTTGAACTTATGTATGTTAGGTTTTCGCATAGTATTCCCTTATTAACATTGGAATATTTGTGGCGTCTTTCCATACCCTCCATCTTGTCATCTCTGCTGTTTATAATGTATGTTGCCTCCTTTCTTCCTTGTCAGTCTGGCTAAAATTTTATATTTTCTTTTAATCTTTTCAAAGAATCGACTTTTGTTTATTGATTTTTCTCTATTTACTTTTATTTTCATTTTCTTTCATTTCCCTTTACTATTTCCTTCCTTCTGCTTGCTTTGGGTTTATTTTGCCCTTTTTCTAATGTCTTAATGTAGAAGCTTAGATTGTTGATTTGAGATCTTTCTTCCTTTCTAAAGCAAACTTTGAATCATAAATTTTTTCTCTAAGCACGGATTTAAGAACATACCACAATTTTTATCTGCTGTCCTCACATTTCCGTTCAGTTCAAAATATTTTCTAAATTTCCTTGTGATTTCTTCCTTGATCCATATAATTTTAAACAGTTTACAAAGAAGTTTTAGGATTATAGAAAAAATTTAACAGAAGGTACAGAGTTCCCAAATCTTCTTCTCCCCATACGTTCCCTGATTATTGATATCTTGCATTGGTGTGGCACATTTGTCACAATTGTTGAACCAATATTGACATGTTGTTATTAACTGAAGTCCATACTTCCCATTAGGATTCCTTCTGTGTTGTACAGGTTTTTTCAAGTGCATAAAGTCATGTGTCTCTCATGTATCCTTGATGTGTTGTACAAAATAAATTAATTGCCCTAAAGGTATCTTGTACTCAACCTATTTATCCTTTCACCACTCCACTGGCCACCTGCCACCAACCCCTGACAACACCTGATCTTTTTACTGTCTCTGTAGTTTTATCTTTTGCAAAATGTCATATAGTTGGAATCATATAATATGTTCTCTTTCCAGACTGGCTACTTTCACTGAGAAATATGCATTTGAGTTTCTTCCATGTTCTTTCATGGCTTGATAGATCATGTCTTTGTATCACTAAATAGTATTCCTTTATATGGATGTACCACTGTTTATTCACTCATTGAAGGACATCTTGGTTCTTCCCAAATTTTGCCAATTATGACTTAAGCTGCTATAGACATTCATGTGCAGCTTTTCACATGAATGTGGGTATAAGTTTTTAACTCACTGGGTGAATGCCTAGAAGCACAATCCCTGGACCTTGTTGTAAGTCTGTGTTTAGCTCCGTACGGAACTGCCAAATTATCTTCCAAAGTGGCTATACCATTTTGAATTCCCACCAGCAATGAATGAGAGTTGTTCTCCATCCTCACCAGTTGCTCAACACCCACATCTCTGGTGTTGAAACTGTTCTGGTTTGTAGCCATTCTAATAGGGGCGGAGTGCTATCTCATTGTTTTAATTTGTAATTTCCCACATAATGTTAAATATCTTTTTTATGCTTATTTAGATCTGTCTACTCTTCTAGTCAGGTGTCTATTCAGTTATTTTGTTCACTTTTTAAGTGGGTTATTTTCTTTCTTATTATAGAATTGTAAGAGTTCTTTGTATACTTTGGATACAAGTTCTTTATCACATAAGTGTTTGCAAATATTTTTCCTCAGCCCATGGCTTGTCTTTTTCTTCTCTCAACAGTGTCTGTCACAGAGAAGAAGTTTTCCATTTATTTATTTATTATTTTTTTAAATGAAGAGTTTATTTTTTTTTTAATTTTTTAAAAGATTTTTATTTATTTATTTGACAGGCAGAGATTACAAATAGGCAGAGAGGCAGGCAGAGAGAGAGAGGAGGAAGCAGGCTCCCTGCTGAGCAGAGAGCCCGATGTGGGGCTCGATCCCAGGACCCTGGGATCGTGACCTGAGCTGAAGGCAGAGGCTTTAACCCACTGAGCCACCCAGGCACCCCAAAGTTTTCCATTTAAATCAAATCTGACATCAATCTTTTCTTTCATGGATCATGATTTTGGTGCATTTAAAATTTCATTGTCAAACCTAAGGTCGCTTGGATTTGCTCTTATGTTATCTTCTAAGAGCTTTATAGCTTTGTATTTTACATTTAGGTCTGTGATATATTTTGAGTTAATTCTTGTGAAGGCATAAGGTCAGTGTCGGGATTGATTTTTTTTTTTTTTTTCCTGCATGAGAATATACAGTTGATCCAGGACCCTTTGTTGAATACTCTCTTTTTTCTACATGATTGTCTTTGCTCTTTTGTGAAAGATCATTTGACTACATCTGATCTTGTTCAGGGATCCGTCTATACGGATCCTGTGTTATCTGGATACTGTGTTATCTTAATCTCTGTAGCTTTATAATAACACTTGAAGTTGGCTCATGTCAGCCCTTTGACTTTCTTCTTCAGTATAATGTTAACTATTCTGGGTCTTTTGCCTTTCCATATAAGCTTTGGAATGAGTTGATACCCACAAATAACATGTTGGGATTTTGATGGGGAATTCATTGAATCTACAGATCAAGTTGAGAACAACTGATACCTTAACAATATTAAATCTTTTTATCCATAAGCATGGAATATCTTTACATCTACTCAAATCTTGTAACATTACCTTTGTAATAATTATTTATTATCTTTTTAATGTGCCTGGGTCAATAATGATGGCCCCTCTTTCATTTCTGATGTAAGCAATTTTTATCTTCTCTCTTTTCTTCTTGGTAAACCTGGCTAGAGGGTGTTTCAGTTTTATTGATATTTCAAATAACTTACTTTTGGTTTCATTGATTTTCTCTATTGTTCCCCTAATTTCAATTTTAGTTATTTATTTTTTGATTTGTATTCTTTTTTTTTTTTTTTTTTGCTTACTATGGATTTAATTTGCTCTTCAGTTTCTAGTTTCCTGTGGTAGAGCTTAGATTATTGATTTTAGATCTTTCTTTTTTTCTAATATATGCATTCACTATTATAAATTTCCCTCTAATTACTGCTTTACTGCATCCCATAAATTTTAACAGATTGCATTTTATTGTCTTTCAGTTCAAAATATTTAAAAATTTCTCTTGAGACTTCTTTGACCCACATATTATTTAAAAGTGTGTTTAATCTCTAAATATTTTGGGGTTTTCCAGCTCTCTGTTATTGATTTCTAGTGTAATTCCATTATGGCTAGAGAATATCCCTGGTATGATGTCTATTCTTTCAAATTTGTTAAAGTATGTTTTATGACCTAGAATGTGTTCTATCTTAATGAATGTTCCACATGTGCTTGAGAAGAATGTGTTGTTGGATTGAACTGCCATTGTTGGATGAAGTATTCTATAAAAGTCAATTAGATCCAGTTGATTGATGGTGCTGTGTGTTTAACTATATCCTTACTGATTTTGTGCCTGCTGGATCTGTCAATTACCAGCAGAGGGATGTTAAAGGCTCCAACTATAATACTGGATTTGTCTATTTCTCCTTGTAGTTCTATTAGCTTTTGTCTCACATGTTTTGATGTTCTGTTGTTAGGGGCATGCACATTAAGAACAGTTATGCCCTTCTGTAGAATTGAGCCCTTATTATTATGTAATGTCTCTCTTTATCTCTGATAATATTCCTTGCTCTAAAGTCATCTTTGTCTTAGATTGATAAAGCTGCTCCAAATTTCTTTTGATTAGCGTTAACATGGTATATTTTTCTCCACTATCTTATTTTTAATCTAATTCTGCCTTTATATTTAAAATGGATCTCTTATAGACAACATATAGCTGGGTCTTGCTTTTTTTAATCCATTGGGATAGTCTCTGTCTTTTATTGGCATATTATGCCATTCACATTTAAAATGATAATTGATAAAGTTGGATTACCATATTTGTGACTTTTCAAATACATTGTCCTTGTTCTTTTTTTCTTTTTCTTGTCTTCCACTCTTTTTTTCCTATCTTCTCCGGTGTTTGTTGAGCATTTTATATCATTCTATTTTTTTCTCCTCTCTTCAACACAGCAATTACTTTTCTATTTAAATTTTTAAAGTGGTTGCCCTACAGTTTGCAGCATATTTTTACAACTAATGCCAGTCTACTTTCAAATAACACAATACTGCTTCAGGAATAACACAAGTACCCTATGAAAGAGTATTCCCAATTTCCTGTGACATTGCTATCACTCATTTCCCTAAACTATAGTCACTGAATGCATGGTTGCTATTATTATTTTGAACAAAGCATTATCTATCAGATCAAGTAAAAATAACAAAAAAAATTTATTTCACCTTCATTAATTTTCTAAATCTCTTCCTTTTCTTTTTTTTTTTTTTTTAAGTATAGTTAACACATGATGTTACATTCGTTTCATGTGTACAATAAAGGGACTCAACAACTCGGTAGGTTATGCTGTGCTCACCACAAGTGTAACTACTATCTATCACCACAAAACACTATTAAATTACCAGCGAGTGTGTTCCCTATGCTGTGCCTTTCATCCCTGTGATTTATTCATTCCAGAACTGGAAGCCTATACCTTCCACTTTCCTTCACCCTTTACCTATCTTCCTTTCTTAATGTGAATCTGAGTTTGCAACCTGTATCATTTCCATTTCTCTGAACTACTTCCTTTTACACTCCCTACAAGGCAAGCCTGCTGGTGACAAATTCCCGCATTTTTTGTGTTTCATAGAAAGTATTAATTTCTCCATCCCTTTTGGAAGATAATTTCATTGGATACAGAATCTAGGTTGATGATAATTTTCTTTTAACTCTTTAAATATTTAACTTCACTCACATATTGCTTGCATGGTTTCTGAAGAGAAGTCTGATGTATTTCTTATCTTTTCTTTTTTTTTTTCCCCTCGGCAGCTAAGCTATTTTTGTCCCTTCTGACTTTTCTCAAGATTTTCTCTTTGTCATTGACTTTATGCAGTTTGAATATGTTATGGCTTGATGTAGTGTTTGGGCTTTATCCTACTTGGTGTTCTCTGAGCTTCCTGGATCTGCAATTTGGTTTATGTCATTAACTTTGGAAAATAGACTGCCACGATTATTTCAGATATTTTATCTTTTTTCTCTCTCTTTTCCTTCTGGTATTCCCTTGATATTTGTGTTATATCCTTTGTCATTGTCCTTCAGTTCTTGGAAATCCCACTCCATCTTTTTATTTTTATTTTTTTAAAGATTTTATTTATTTATTTGACAGACAGAGATCACAAGCAGGCAGAGAGGCAGGCAGAGAGAGAGAGAGAAGGAAGCAGGCTCCCTGCTGAGCAGAGAGCCTGATGTGGGACTGGATTCCAGGACCCTGGGATCATGACCTGAGCTGAAGGCAGAGCCTTCAGCCCACTGAGCCCCACAGGAGTCCCCCCAACTCCATCTTTTTAATTCCTCCACCCCCTTCTTTTCAATTCAGTTTTGGAGGTTTCTATTGATATATCTTCAAGTTCACTGTTCTTTCCTTGGTTTTATCTAGTCTACTGCTGTGTCCACCAAAGGCATTTTTCATATTACCCTGTTTTCATTTTCTAGCATTTCCTTTTGATTTTTTTCTGAGTTTCTCTCTCTCTGTTTACATTACACATCTCTCTTTTCATGCTGTCCATTTTTTTTTCATTGAAGTCCCTTGTATATTAATCAGTTATTTTAAATTCCTACACTGATAATTCCAAAATTTCTGCCAAATATAAGTTTGGTTCTGATTCTTTATATCTTCAGATTGTGTTTCTGTTTGTTTGTTTGTTTTTTTGTTTAGAATGAATGTTTGTTTAGAATGAATGTTTGTTTAGAATGATTGTAATTTTTGGCTCAAAGCTATGTCTGTTGTTTTGGATAAAATTGATAGTGTGGTTGAAGAATATGCTTTGTATGATTGCCATTCTTTTAAATTTGATTTGTGACCCATGATATGGCCTATGTTGCTGATTGTACCATGTAAACTTGCCAAGAATGTGCATTCTACTGCTGCAGTGGTAAATGTTATATAAGTGTTAATTAGAACAATTTGCTTGATGGTATTCAGTTCTTCTGTCTCCTTGATATTCTATTTTTTGTATCATTAACTAGGAGAGATACAGTGACATATTTAAGGATAATTGTGAATTAGTCTATTTCATCTTTCAGTTATATTATTTTTTGCTTCATGTATTTTAAGGCTATGTATTTGAGTGCATACATATTTATGATTGTTATAACTTCTTAGTGAATAGACTTTTCTACCATTTGTATTGTCCTTTATTTCTGAACATTTTTCCTGCTTTGATTTTTTTTTCCTTTTTCATTTTGTCTGATACTATTATAAGCATTCCAAGTTTCTTTTGCTTAGTGTTTTCATGGTACATTGTTTTCTGTTTTGTTACTTTAATCATCCAGTACCAGCATATTTATGGTAAGTTTTTGTTGATACCATCTAGTTGGGTCTTTTAAAATCCATCTGACAGTGTCTGTCTTCTAATTCATGTCTTTTTCTTGTTTGTTTCCTAAGTTTAAAAAAAAATGTATGTGTGTAGTTTTTAAGTATTATTTTTATTGTGCTAAAATACACAAAAAATGTTTACAATTATAACCATTTTTAAATGTGTGATTTAGTGGCACTGAGACCATTACAGTGTTGTACAACAACCCTCACTCTCAATTTCCAAAGCTTTTTCCTCACTCCCAAACAGTAATTCTGCACCCATTAAACATCTTCCCATTTCTCCCTGCCCCAGCCCATGGTGACCACTATGGTATTATTTGTCTCTATGAATTTGTCTATTATAAGTATCTCACATAAGTGAAATAATATATATTTATTATTTTGAGTCTGGCTTACTTGACTTTGCATAATATAGTTGAGGTTCAACCATGTTATAGCATGTATCCAAATTGTGTTTCTTTTTCAAGTTGAACAGTAGTCCAATGCATGTATAAAATGTGTTCTGTTCTTATTCATTCTTCTGTTGATAGACATTTGAGTTGTTTCCACATTGTGGCTATTATAAATAATGTTGCTATGAAATTTGGCATGTAAATACCTTTTGAGTCCCTGCTTTCAGTTTTCTTGTGGTAGATACCTAGAAGTGGAATTGCTGGGCCATATGATAATTCTGCATCCATTAAAGAAGGGTGCAGAAGGGTTCCAATTTCTCCACATCCTTGATGACACTTGTTATTTTCTTGATAATAGCCATCCCGATGTGTGTGAAGTTGTATCTCATTGTGGTTTTGATTTGCATTCCCCTGATAACAAGTGATGCTGATCATCTTTTATTCTCCAAGTTTTTATTTAAAATCTAGTTAGTTAATATACAATGTAATCTTAACATCAGGCGTAGAATTTATTGATTCATCACTTACATATAACACCCAATGCTTATCACAATAAGTGTACTCCTTAATACCCATCACCTACCTAGCCCATCCCCTAACTACCTCCCCTCTGGTAATCCTCTGTTCTCAATAGTTAAGAGTCTGATTTTTGGTTTGCTTCTCTTTTTCTCCCCCAGCCACAAGCTCATTTGTTTTGTTTCTCAAATTCCACATGTGTATTCATGTGCTTATTGACTATTTATATATCTTCTTTGTGAGAAATGTCTATTCAAGTCCTTTGCCCTTTTTTAAAGATTATTTATTTATTTACTTGACCAAGAGAGAGATCACAAGTAGGCAGAGAGGCAGGCAGACAGAGAAAGGGAAGCAGGGTCCTTGCTGGGCAGACAGCCCAATGCAGGGCTCCATCCCAGGACCCTGAGATCATGACCTGAGCCAAAGGCAGAGGCTTAACCCACTGAGCCACCTAGGCACCCCTGCCCCCTTTGCCATTTTTTAAATTGAACTTTTTTGTTGTGCTACAGGAGTTCATTATATATTCTTATTATTACTCTTATCATATATATGATTTGAAAATATTTTCTCCCACTCTATGGGTTGTCTTTTTATCTCTTAATAATGTTTTTTTGTTAGAGTTGCCTGGGAAGCTCAGTCTGTTCAATGTCTGCCTTTGCCTCAACTCATGATCCTGGGATCCTGGGATCAAGTCCCACATAAGACTCCCTGTTGGGTGGGGAATCTTCTTCTCCCTCTCCCTCTGCCTTATTCATGCTCTCTTGCTCACTCAAATAAATAAAATCTTAAAAAAAAATAATGTTCTTAGTTTTTAATTTTGATGAAGTCCAAATGATCTTTTTTTTTTGCCTATGTATTTGGTGTTATATCTAAGAAATTATTGACAAATGCAATGGCCATTTTTTTTGGTAAAATTTACATAGTTTTAGCTCTTTGTTTAGATCTTCATTTTATTTTGTGTCAATGATTATATGTGCCACAAAGTAAAGCACTACCTTAATTTTTTGGTATGTAGATATCCAATTTTCTCAGGGCCATTTGTTGAAAAGATTGTCCTTTTCCCATTGGATGCTCTTTGTACCCTTATCAAGAATGATTTTATCTTATATGTAAGGGTTCATTTGTGTGCTCTCTATTCCATTCCTTTGGTGTGCATGCCTGTCCTTATGCCAGTAGCACACTGCATTGATTATTGTAACTTTATAGTAAATTTTGAAGTCAGAAATATGAGTCCTTGTTCTTTTTCAAGATAATTTTGGCTATTTGGGTCCCTCAAAATTTCTAATTAATTTTAAGATGAGTTTTTCTATTCCTGTGAAAAGCATTGTTATGATTTTGAGAGGGATTGCATTGAATCTGTAGCTATCCTTGGATAATACTATTATCTTAATGCAGTCTTCCAAATCATGAACACAAAATATCTGTACATTTATTTATGTCTTCTTTAATTTCTTTCAGAAATATCTTCTTGTTTTCAAATATAAGTCTTTAGTCTCTTTGGTTATATTTATTCCTAAGTATTTTATTCTTTTAAATGCTGTTGTAAATAGAAATGTTTTCTTAATTTCCTTCTTGGATTGTTATCCAAAAAGATTGTTTTCCAAAACTGTTTTATAGAAGTGTTATCCAAAATGTTGTATAGAAATACATCTGACTGGGGGGTTTGATTTTGTATCTTGCAATTTCTCTGAATTTATTCATTTTATCAGATTTTCTTGTGGAATAGTTAGAGTTTTCTTATGTAAAATTATGTCATTTGTGAAGACATAATTTTATTTCTTCATTTCCAATTTGAACGCCTTTTATTTATCTATTTTTTACTTAATTATCTTGGTTAGGATTTGCAGTTCATTGTTGAATAGAAATGGTAAAGCTGGCATTCCTGTCTTGTTTCTAACCTTAGGGGGAAAATTTTCAGCCTTTCACCATTGAGTATGATGTTAGCTGTAGGTTTTTCATATATGGTCTTTATTGTACTAAAGAAGTTTTCTTCCATTACTATTATGTTGAATGTTTTTATCATGAAAGTGTACTGCATTCTATCAAAAGCTTGTTCTGCATTAATTGAGATGGTCATATGTATTTTTTCTATTAATGTTTTGTATTACATTGATTAATTTATGTATGTTGATCCATCTTTGCATTCCAGAAATAAATCATACTTAATTACGGTGTCTAATTCTTTTACTATGCTGCTAAATGCAATATACTAGTATTTTGTTGAAGCATTGTGTATCATTATTCTTGATCAGTAGTTTCTTGTAGCATTTCTGTCTAGTTTTAGTATTGAAGTAATGCTGGCCTCGTAGAGTGAGATAAGAAGGGGTTCCTATTCTTCAATGTTTTTGAAAGAGTTTGAGAAGAGCTGATATTTCTTAACATTTTTTATTTTTCTCGTTCTTCTTTCCTGCCCTCTTTTGGATATTTGAAGATGCATTGTCATTTCCTATTTATCGATTTATTTATTTTCTTATATTTTAAAAACCAAATCAAAATATATGACATAAAATCAACATATTGCTACAGTAGTCAAAACAGTGTGTTATTGGCATAAGGACAAACATACGTACAGATGAATGGAATAACATCTCATGAATGTTCCAATAACAGAAATAAACCCATATTTCTTTGGCAAATTGGTTTTCGACAAGGATACCTAAATCATTTAGTGGGGGAAGAATGATCTCTTGAACAAACAGTGCTGGGACAGCTGGGTATTCATGTAAGAATGAAATTGGACCTGTCCTTCATAATAAATAAAAATTAATTTGAAGTAGATAATGACCTAAATAAACTAGAACCAGAAATATAAAACTCTTAGAAGAAAACATAGGTATAAATCCTCATGACCTTAGGTTTGGTAATGGATTCTTAAACATGACACCAAAAATATGAGTAAAGAAAGAAAAAAAAATACATTGGGCTCCATCAAAGTTAAAAAGTTTTGTGTATCCAAACATGTTGTAAGAAATAATTATGCTACTTCAAATGGTTTTTGTTTGTTTGGTTGATTGGTTTTGTTGTTTTTTGATAATCAGCCAATTGTAGATATGGCTTAACACCATGGGGTGGCATACAAAAGTGAGAGATTTATTATACTGATAGGTCCTACAGGAGGTAGGCATGACATGTATTCAGGGCCCATATGAGAGGGGCTCCCAGGGAATAGGTTGAACCAAGAAGGTGGGGAAATCAAGAGTGTCAGGGCCTGTGAGCAGGTGCATTTTTGGAGGCAGAGTGGAGTACAAATACAAAAAGCATGAGAGATTTCATTGGTGTGTTATATCACTAATATCAGTCATGCAAGGGCAAGAAGGGGAACTTGTGACAGGACCACACTGGTCCACCCGAGTATGGTGCTTATCATCTTTTTGTGGGGATATTGAGGCAACAGAAAAATACAAAATTTTAAAAGAAAGGTATTATGAAGAAATGAAAAATTAACTAACAGAAAGGGAAAATATTTTAAAATCATATATCTTGGTCTTGTGTCTAGTATCCAGAATATAAAATGAACTCCTAGAACTCAACAACATAAACCAAATGACACAATCAACTATTTTTGACTCCACGTATTTTTAGTTTTTAGGTCTGTTTAGTGATGGTTCTAAGGATTTCAATATACATACTTAAATTCTCAGTTTACTTTTAATTAACATTTTGATAGTTGAAATGTAATGTAGAAACTTTTACCTTCCCTCATTTATTTTTTTAATATGTATTACATTTACTTACATTAGAAATACCACCAGACAATGTTATACATTCTGCTTTCAACTTTTATGTATATTATAAAGAACTTAAGAAGAGAAAAATAGTCTATTATATTTGCCCAGCTGTTTACCATTTCTATTACTCTTTCTTTATTTACGATGTTTCACATTTCCCATGATATTATTTCTCTTCTTCTTGAAATACTTGCTTTAGCATTTAATGTGGTTATAATTCTCCTAGATTTACTTAATCTGAGGATATATTTATTTCACCTTTACCTATTCCCAGAGAATTATTTCCACTGGATACAGAATTGTAGGTAGAAGTCATCTTTTTCAGTCCCCTAAAAAGATCGTACCACTTTCTTCTGGTCTCCATGGTTTTGGATGAGAATTCTGCAGTTATTCAAATAATTTTTTTACATTGTATATACAGGTGCTTTAAATGTTTTTTCTTTGTTTTCACTTTCAAGTTAAATAGTGATGTAACTGGGGATAGATTTCTTTGACTTTATCCTTTTGAATGTCATAAGTTTTTTGAATCTGTAAAGTTATGTATTTTATCAAATTTGGGAAATTTTCAGCCATTATTTCTTTATCTATTTTTCCTTTCTTTCTTTCTTTTTCCTTCCTTCCCTCCCTCTCCTCTTTCCTTTCCTTTCCTTTCCTTTCCTTTCCTTTCCTTTCCTTTCCTTTCCTTTCCTTTTCTTTCCTTTCCTTTCCTTCCTTCCCTTCCTCCTTCCCTCTTTTCCTCCCTCCCTTCCTTTTTCTTTCTTTCATATACCAATTTCTTTTTCTTCTTGTGAGAATTTAATGATACAAATATCGGACCTTTGTTATTTTCCCACTGATCCTTCAGTTTCTGTTCATTTTTCTCTCTGTCATTCAGATTGTATAATTTTTATGGATCTACTTTCAAGTCTAGGGACTTTTTCCTATATTATCCCCTCACTATTAAGCTAATATAATGAATTTTTAATGTTATTGTGTTTTTTAGTTATAAACTTTTAAAAAATTAAATATTTTATTTTATTTATTTAAGAGATAGACACAGAGAGAGAGAACACAGAGGGACTGGGTGTTGGAGAAGCAGACTCCTTACTGAGCAGAGAGCCTGACTCAGAGCTCATCCTAGGACCCCAAGATCATGACCTGGGCCAAAGGCAGATGTTTAATCAACTAAGCCACCCAGGTTCTCCTAGTTGTAAACTTTTCATTTCATTCTTATTTATCTTCTATTTTTCTATTTCTGAGACATTATAACTATCTATTTATTTAAAGAGGGTTTCCTCTTTATTAGAACACTGTATGTGTGTGTGTATGTGTGTGAGTTTTAAGATTTTATTTATTGGGGCGCCTGGGTGGCTCAGTGGGTTAAAGCCTCTGCCTTCGGCTCAGGTCGTGATCCCAGGGTCCTGGGATCGAGCCCCACATCGGGCTCTCTGCTCAGCGGGGAGCCTGCTTCTCCCTCTCTCTCCCTGCCTGCCTCTCTGCCTCCTTGTGATCTCTGTCTGTCCAATAAATAAATAAAACCTTAAAAAAAAAAGATTTTATTTATTTATTTGATGCAGACAGAGAGAGAGCACAAGAAGGGTGAGCAGGAAAGGGAGAAGCTGACACCCTGCTGAGCAGGGAGCCTGAAGGGATTCGATCCCAAGACCTTGGGATCATGACCTAGCCAAAGGCAGATGTATAACTGACTGAGCCACCCAGGCACCCCTTAGAACACAGTTAAATAGCGGCTTTAAAGTCATTGTTTAAGAGGCCCCTGGGTGGTTCAGTCAGTTAAGCATCTGCCTTTGGCTCAGGTTATGATCCCAGGGTTCTGGAATCAAGTCCTGCATGGAATTCCTTGCTCAGCAGGGAGCCTGCTTCTCCCTCTCCCTCTGTCTGCAACTCTTTTTTTTTTTCTCTCTCTCTCTGGAATAAATAAATAAAATCTTAAAAAAAATAAAGTCATGGTTTAAAAGTTCCATCTTTTAAGGTTTGCTGTCTGTTGATAGTCTTTCCCCTTGAATAAAATAGAGGTCTTTTTGATCCTTCACATGCTAGGTGATTTTGGAATGCATCTTGGACATTTTGAATATTATTCTAGATGCTGAATTTTGTTTGAATCTTTTGAATAAGGTTTGTTTTTGTTTGTTTTGTTATGTTTCAGAAATAAATTAAGCCAGTTTTCTTCAGGCTGAAGGCCCACAGTCTATGGGTTCTGGTTCCAATTTAAATTCAATTTTTAAAACTTTTATGAGGCTATTCAGACCTGTTCTCCATGTGTCTCACCCAGTGTCCAGTCTGAAACCTAGGAGATAATATATTCTGAACTGTAGTTCCCAAAGGCTTTAGTATGTTGCTTAAGGTCAGATCCATCCATATTGCAGCTTGTGTGCAAGCCCAGAAGCTCATAGACAACTTTATAGAAACACCTTCTTGAGCATTTTCCTCTCCACAATCTCCTAAATATTTTTCGGCTCCTAGGGACTTTCCTTCCCGCACATCTGACTAGTTTCCCTATTCTACTGTTCTTTCCTGCAACTGCATTTACTTCAGGTGTCAAGAGGGAAGATGATAAAAGTGTGGAAAAAGAATGTGGGTTATCCTCATGCTTTTGGGACCACAGCTCCTCCGGTCAGAGAAGAAGGATTTTCCCTCCTTCGTAGTCTTATGCATCTCATCGGACCCTGTTGTTGCTCTCTCATTGCAGGATTGCCTTGTGGCTGGAACAGAAAAGATTGAGCCAACAAACAAAAAACAAATAAAACAAGAGAACCAACAAAAAATAGACATTTTTCCTCACTGTTTCTATAGGGTCTTTTTTATGCTTTTCCTGATCATAAACACAAGGATTATCACGGACTTTTTTTTTTTTTTCCTGACTGTGCCTGGTGCACAGATCCAGGTTTTGGACTGACTTTGAGTTCAGGTGGAAAAACCAAAGTGGTGGAGGGAAACAAAGGAGACTTGTTGTTCTTTTGGTGGCATTTTAATATCTGTTTCCCTTCTCTGATTTCCTGCTGCTATTTTCTCTTTGGAATCATATGATAACTGCTCTATCTATTTCTTCTGGTTTTAATTAGAGTCAGTGAGGTAGGGTGGCATATGCTTATCCTATGTCAACTAGACGTACAACCCAACTAACTATTCTTCACAAGTAGGCAGAGAGACAGTCAGAGAGAGAGAGGAGGAAGCAGGCTCCCCGCCGAGCAGAGAGCCCGATGCAGGGCTTGATCCCAGGACCCTGAGATCATGACCTGAGCTGAAGGCAAAGGCTTAACCCACTGAGCCACCCAGGCCCCCCCCCCAACTAACTATTCTTATTCCAAATCTGCAGTTGAGGAAGCTGATTGTTCAGAAGGTAATTTTATGCTTTCCTTTTGTTTTGTTTCTCTGTAAAACCCAATAGTTCTAAGTGACAGAACTAGAGTATTAACCTTCCTCTATCTTATTTTAATGTCTTTTACCTACCTACCAATTGCCATTGTCGAGAAGTCTAGATCCAATCTGCAGATGTGGGACAGAGATTAAAGTACAAATACAGTGAATTGAGTTAGCTCATTCCTAAATGAATTATGGTAGCAAGATCTCTCAACTGGAGGTCAGAAAGTCTGTGTTTTATTATTTATCTGGCCTAAATCCTTAACCAATACTGGCCCTATTGCAGGATCTAATTTTTATAAGTTTATTAAAAAAATATATTCTTAGAACTATCTCTAATGATTCTCCTTGTATTGCAGTTCTTTCATTCTATGGTTGCCAGAAACTGTCTTCTAGAAATTCAGTCAAGGAAGAGACCTTAGGAGACTGGGTTGTACAGGTATTAACTTGTGTAAGATGAATGCGACTCAAGTTCTGTCCTACCTAATGATTAAGCAAGATTTATTAACACAGAGCAGGAGTAGAGCTGTTAGACAACCCCAGTTTATTTGGTATCTAGCAGCCTTTTTTTCCTTCTGGTTCATCAGTCTCACCTAACCCCCCCATACATTCAATTCTTATATTTCCATGAGGTTGAACCATTCTCTAGCACAGAAATGGCTTATTTCATCCTCCTTGTCATAGAAATTGGTGCAGGGATGGCTACATGACCTGAGACTACCTAATCAGATCCTTTTAGTCTGGAGCAATTGGGAAAGAGAAGATTTATTTCTTACATTTGTTAAGCTGGTAAATTGACAGTCTAGTTTTTTTTTTTTTTTCCCTTTCTTCACCCATTTAGCCCACCCCACCCACCCTTTGGCAACTACCAATCTGTTCTCTGTATCTATGAGCTTGGTTTATTTTGTTTGTTTGTTTGTTTGTTCGTTTTTATGATTCTACGTATAAGTGAGATCATATGGTATTTGTCTTTCTGTGTCTGGCATATTTCACTTAGCATAATGCCACATTGTTGCAAATGTCAAGATTTTATAATTTTTTATAGCTGAATAATATTCCATTCTATATCCATATCCAATAATATTCCATCTATATCCATAGATATAGATACAAGACCTGCTCTAGTTCTTTGTCTAGACTTTTAGTTGTAGTCTATAGTCTATATATACTTATACATCATCTATAGTCTTATATGTACTTACATATAGTCTAGATCTATCCATATAAGGATAGCTATTACATATGAGATAGATAAGATAGATATAAGAGATATATATAAGATAGATATTACATGTAAGATAGATATTACATATAGATAGATGTAATATCTATCTATATGGATATGATGGAATACTATCTATAGTATATAGAATATATAGTGTATAGAATGATTCCTATATCACAGCTATCTATCCTTATCACATCTTTATCCATTCACCAAACCATCAGTGAACTTAGGTTGTTCCCATATCTTAGCTATTGTAAATAATGCTGCAAATAACATGGAGATGCATTTATCTTTTCAAATTAGTGTTTTCATTTTCTTCAACAGCCTAATGTTCTTGATTGTCATCTTTCCTCTAATAAGAGAAGAGTTTCTGAAAGCTAAAGCCAATGCAGAAAGACCTGGCAACCAAGGACATGCCAGAAGTCAACAACTTTCAGTTTTTTTCATCTATGTACATCACTGAAGTCTCTTTGTGCTTAAACCAGTATGAACTGAATTTCTTTCACCAGCCCAGACTCGTAGTCTGAGAGGAGTATTATAGCAATGAGAAGAATCTGAGAATGAATCTGGTACTGGGGGGGGGTTGTAGAGGGGACACAACAGCATTTATAGCAGAAAGCATGAGGAATGAAGCTATACAGATAGATATTGGCTACGTCTTGGATTATTTGTTTTATCAGACCAAAAATGTTGAAATTTTTCTTTAGACAAAGGAGAACGAGGAGCTATCTGAGCTAGGCTGATGTAGCAACACATTTTCAAAGAATACCCGTTGCTCTGGCATAAAATCTTACACAGAAAATGAGCAGAGATCTCCACAAAGTAAGGAATGAGTTGGCCACTGGTTCCTCTGGCTCTGTTGTGACAATGCCTTATGTGACCAAATCTTGTGCCAGGTGCTGGGACAATGACTTCTTCTCAGGTACCTTGCAAAACCCAGCATTTCTATTTAGAATACGTGGAACCCAGGACCCAACATTCAGTCCCGCGGGAACTTCCCCTTATTAGCTGTGGTGACCTTAGGACAAGTCCTTTATCCTCTCTGTTTCAGTTTCCGCAGAAATCTCAAGGTTTCTTTTTTTCATTTTTCCTTTCTTTTTCTTTCCCTTTTCTTCTTTAAAAATTAAAAAAAAATAGTAATAATGCACATCCTATTCAGCTGACATGATTCTTTGAATATTAAATAAAATGCTCAGTACGATGACTTTGAGAATATGGTGAATTAAGCCTGTTCAAGGTAAGTTACCTAAAAGATGCTTAAGGTGCTTCTGCTTCCATTCCCTGAGCCTCGACACACTGGAATTTGGTCTCCAAGAGCTTCATGGGAAAATGAGGCTTTCTGCTTCAAAAGAAACGTGCCCCTGCTGTAGGTCACTTTGAAGAGGAAGAAAGCTTCCATTCCTCTAAAACCAGGATTAGGCAATAGGAGATCCTAAATTGGTCATGGCTGCTCTATGAGGTAGTGAGTTCTCCATCTCAAGAAAGACTCAAACATTTAAATAAATACATGTAACTGGGGTTGTAGGCCCCAGTTACACAGGACCTGTCTTTCTTTTTTTTTTTTTGTTAAGATTTTATTTATTTATATGGCAGACAGAGATCACAAGCAGGCAGAGAGGCAGGCAGAGAGAGAGGAGGAAGCAGGCTCCCCGCCGAGCAGAAAGCCCGATGCGGGGCTCGATTCCAGGACCCTGAGATCATGACCTGAGGTGAAGGCAGAGGCTTTAACCCACTGAGCCACCCAGGCGCCCCTGGACCTGTCTTATTTTGGATGATACAGCCATGTCTACCTTGAATCCAGGTCCTTGAATCCTTAAAATGTGTATTAGCATAAGTGATCGGTGCCATCCCCTTTCTTTAAAGAAATAAAAGTGTGTGGCTTCACGACAGGTTTGCTGTTGTTCTTTTGTAGTTTTTCGGATTTTCAAAAGCCCAGCCCCCGCCTTCCCCTCATCACTCCCATCCCCAGCCTTCTGGTTCACAAAATTTAAACACATTGTCCTGCATAAGGAATAATGAAGAAATCGACAAGAAAAGATTCGTGCCACTTGCTAATCAGTTTAATAATGGAGGATATCTCCGCCACATTATAGGGAGACAAATTAAAAGGGCAAAGAGAGCTCCCAGAAATCATCTGTTCGTGTTAACAAAGTGAATATTAATGAAAAACAAAATTGAGTTCCTCTTGTGTCTGATTTTCATCAAATTGTACAGGTATTAAAAAATAGCTATAGAAATCCTATCCATTAGTATTTAATTCAAAATAACTTTGGCCTCTGCTCTATTCCTGACTATTACCTCTCTCCTGGGCAGGAAAGCCAGTCACCTTGCTGGGCCCACTGTGCCAGGAGAATCGATAATGGAGCTAATTCAGTTCTCTTTATGGACCAAATATTGAGACAGTGGAAAGAGCCAATAAATTAATGATACATATGGATGTGAGGAGGGACAAGAGGGGCATCGGGGAGTGTTTGGCTTTCTTCCTCTGGCAGCCAGGTTCAAGTTGCCCAGGTGACCAATGACTGAGTTCCCTAGATCCCAAGTGCCTTCCGGAGAACAGAGGGGCAATGGGAAGCACGGCCCGGGAGAGAAGTCCCACCCAGCAGCTCTGAGCCCATCTTCTGGCCACTTCCCTGCCTCAGCTGTGCCGTGGGTTGCCCATCAGGGAAGCTGTGCAGGACGAGAGAGGTCTGAGATGCCCAGATGCAGCCATCTGTGGACAGAAACGTTCTGGGAGCCTCTCCATAACTCAGGGAAGACTACTATTAGTGCTCTCCTTTGGGAGTGAAGGGAAGGCTAATGGCTAGTCCCACTATTAGATTATTAGGATGGAGTTGAGATTTATGGGGCAGGGCCCAGAGGGAACAATAGCTTCTAGTTAGGGGGAAGCAAAGGCCCCCTCGGTCTATGTAAGCCCTTCTAGCCAGCTCCAGGACACTTTGGGTCTCTAGGGAGAGGGTAAGAGGCTGAGAGGAGGAAGGGGAGACATGGGCTTAGGCAAGATACCTGGGAAGACCCCGAAGACCAATATGTCCAGATCCTCCCACGTGCTGAGGGCTAGCCTTTTTATCCACAAGGGGCCTCCGTATGCAGATGTCCTCAAGGGTCACCGGGCTGTGGAAAACATGGAGGTGGCTCATGTCACAGTGAGAACTTGTCTCTTCTTGTGCCCCACCCAGCCTCTAGATTTTGGCCCCTTGCCAATCTTTCTACCTCCCTCCACGTGTCTCTGGCATCCCCAGGGGTGGCTTGACTTGTGCTCACACTGAGTTCATATGTGCTTGGTCTTTTCCCTCTCCCATCTCACCTTGGTTGGGTCCAGCCATGTGCACTGGACACCTGGCCTCTAGAGCCAGCTTCTATCAGGTGTCATATCAGACATGACCAGGCCCTGAGGTGGAGCTAGCCTCAGCTCCTGGAGAGTGGTCAGGATCCCAGAGTATGGCTCCCATGCTGGCACCAGGCTCTGTGATGTTCCTTGCTGCACCCCGTGACCTCAGGCAACATCATCAGCAAAGTTACCTCATCCAAGAGGTGTCCCTAGAACTCCTAAGACTGTAGAATGCCATCATCATGCTATGGTATGTGCAAAAGTGACAGGGGCTCTCCTGATCCTGGGACTCAGCTTGAGTCCCAGGGGCCTGGGCTGGGACCAGACCAAGTTCTTGGTCCCTCCTACCTGCTCCAAGTTGAGAGCCGCGGGGCTGCATGCATTGGCTGCTCTCGGCTGCTCTAGGATCCTCAGTCTCTACAGACCTGTTTTCTGGGCTGACTCATGGGTTCTCTGCTTTTTCTGTAATATAGGATTTATGAGGCTTGAGTCTCCACTTCTACTAACTTTTCCCTCTGCACCCCACAGCATAGAGACCCTTTCAATAATGAAAGAGTTCCACACCCAACAAAGGGTGTGGAAACACAGGGAGCTTATGTAGTCACACAGCAGTTATTCTAGATAAAGATAATTCCGTGCATCAGCAATACCATCTGCATTGTTTTTCTACCCTATTCTCCTTAGCATGTCGGCTTGTGTTCTCATGCTTTCTGCCTCATGCTTGCAAGATGGCTGCCAACACTTCAGGTGTTGTATCTACATTTAAAGGGGAAAGGAAAGGAAAGGGAAGGGAAGGGAAGGGAAGGGAAAGGAAAGGAGGGGAAGGGAAGGGAAGGGAAAGGAGGGAAAGGGAATGGAAGGAAGAAAGAAAGGGAAAGAGAGAGAGAAAGAGAAAGAAAGGAAGAAAGAAAGAAAGAAAGAGAAAGAGAGAAAGAGGAAGGAAGGAAGGAAAAGAAAGAGAAAGAGAAAGAAAGAGAGGCGAGAGAAAGAAGGGCAGTGTCTATTGCAATGTTGTTTCCATTCATCTGGGGAAAGCTGGCTGACAGTCGTCCGTCCACTGGCCAAGGCTGCTGGGGACCGCCCAGACTCTGGCTGAGTTTTTATGGAGAAGTCTGGTTGTGGCATGCTCAGTGCATTCAGTAAAACAACCCACTGAGTGACAGACTCAGTTTTGAGAGAGGGAAGGACCGATGTTAGTGGAAGACAAGCCTGTGTTCATGGTGGCCTAGAAGAAACTGTGGTCCAGAAGGTCGCACACCCACACTGCTCCCCGCCCACGCCAAAGACTGCCCATTCCCCAGACTAGTGAATGGGACCAGTTTGGTATTAGGGCATGGCGAGGTTGGAGGCCCCACTGCTGATAACATTACTGAGACTCAGAGCAGAGTTGACCAAACTGGGCTTGGCAGGTCCCTCCAAGCCGCCCAGTCTGGCGGTCTTTGTCTTTCTCCAAATGCTCTGCTAAAAGGGACCTAAGTCTGGCTCTCTCGATTGAGACTTCTCTCCCAGCCCACATCGTGCATTCAGGCCCTACTCTGTGGGCAGCTAGTGGACAGTCACTACCCTCCGGATGACCAGTGCGAAATACACGGGGACCTTTGCAAACCCTTAGAAGACACGCGATTTTTCTCTGCCGGTGTAATTGTTGGGCAGGGAGCCGGAGAAGATGTTCTAATTAATTAGAGCAGGTGTTTGAGGATGCCACTCCGAGCCGGACTCAGGACCAGAATCCAAATTTCCCACTTATCTGCCTCCACCACCGCGACCCGGAGGCACCCGTCTCCTTCCCTGCATTCCTATTTGTGTGTAAACTGCAGCCTGTGACCAGAGCCTTATTAGCTGGTCAAAATTTTACTTTTAAATGGACCATTAACCTACTAGGAAGCAGGGAGCGCACTGATAATGTAATTCTTCAGGATCCTGTCGGGCCGCAGAGTGAACCAGGTCAGAGAGCACATCTATTTCTCTCCATTATCCCGCGGATGGCTGAGGCACGTTCTCACCTGCTGGACTCCTCGGCCTGGAAATTGTGTTTTTGTTTGTTTGTTTGTTTTTTGTTTGTTTTTTCATTTTGCTTGTTAATCCCGGCTCTGCTGTTGACTTGGACAAGTCAATTTACTCGGCGTCCCCACCAACAGAATGGGACAGGCTTGTTTTTCTCTCCTGGGTCATCTGGGAAGTGAGAGGGAGCAGAGCTGAAGCGTGAGACGCCTGGACCCCACTCGGTCCTAGGCTGGCGAGCTGGGTGCTTCCCCCGGGGCTCGCCTCTTGTTGTTCCCGCTCTGACAATGGGACGGAGACAGGAGTCAGGGTCCCAGGTCCGAGGTAAGAGACCCTTTCCACCTTGTGGATCTTCTCAGCAGAACTCCTGCTTGGCTGGAATTCCATCCACTCTTGGCAAGGCATAACTTCCTGTCTCCAAGGGAGAGGGGCTTATAAAAAGGCATAAAAATGAGGCTTCTAAAGACATCCTGGACGTCAACTAGATGTTGCAAAATTACATTTTGATGAGTTCAGTGTAAATGAACCAGAAACATATGGATTCAATTTCCCTTGGAATCCACATGGGTTTAAAAACCAAGGGGGGCGGGGGAGAATGCATTTGGGGAAGAGCATTTTAGGTCTCACCAAACTCCCCGCATTTGTAAACAGCAGTTTGAGGTTTGTGATGATTATGTCCTGGGCTGGGCTCCTTCCTAATAATAGAATGTACAGGATGTCTTACAGCAGCAGCCTCACAAATGTGTCCAGGGAAAAATTCGCAAACTCTGCTCTCCCTCTGCCCCTGTTCCACGGTCTTAGGAAACTCCACAGGGGCTGCCCAGATCCCTGGCTCTTAGGTTCGATGTTCCAACAGAGGCCCTCTGACTTCTCCTTCTGCCGAGACGAGGCGTTGCAGGGGCTCACTCAGATTCCCCGAGTCAGTGCCTGTCAAGGGCCAGGTCCATGCGAGGGACAGCAGCATGAGCTACTGCTCTGCGAGGTGGACAGCCCCACCCCTGCCTTCAAGCCTGGGCATGGAGGTTCAGAGATGTTAAGTTCAAGGTTACTTGAATTAAGTCGATACTTGGGCTAGAACTGGAATCCAGGGCTTTTGGACTGATGTCCAGGGAGATCTCCACTAGGGAGGATGCTTTCCTGATGCCTAATTTCAGGGAAAGCTGGTAGAGGCATCTCTTTATTTGGATCCACTATAAGGTAGTCCCACCAGGAGGACAGCAGGGGGGTCTGGTATCTGCATTGCACCCAGAGAACTTTTAGGAATTCCCAGTGGCTTCCCAGGTGATTCTTTGGAAGAAAGAATGGAGAAACTGAGGCAAATCGGGAACTGACTCCCAGGACCCCTGCTCCCATTAGGGAAGCCGCCTCCCCTTGTTCTATTTACTGAGCCTTCAGCTAACATTTTGATTCTAGAAGATTTCTGTAGTAAAGTCTGAAAATCCTGGATCCAAAGGATTTGGAGGCCTCTCTCCTGCCCCCCCCCCTTCCAGTTTTGAAGCTGGCCAAATTGTTCACTGGGTTGGTTCTTAGCTCTTCTCTCCTCTTTGTGCCCACCCTCGGCTTGCTGGGGCTGTGGAAGAAGACATTCAGAAGACTTTCCTGTGCTTAGCCCCACCACCAGAGAGCGAGGGAAACACAAGCCGGGGGGGGCCCTCCCTCCAGGAAACTGAAAGCATGCTTTTGTTGAGAAGACAAAGTCCATACCCAGGAGTCACCATGGGAAGAAGACAATGTGAGTGAATGAGCCCACAGTTCTCTGGGTGTCTGGCACTCGGGTCTTGTGCAACAAGGTGGTCATGGATGGATGGTTCATGAAGAAGGTGATTTTAGGGGGCTCTCTCTGGGCCGGAGCTTTGGAGGAAGTGCTTCTGAATGACCAGGGCCAAAGCACAGACTCCTGATCCTCAGGGAGGGACGGGGCCTTCTTGGCGCTTGGCTGGTGGAAGGAGCCCCTCGGCCGCACTGAGTTGAGTCCCCCAGGAGAAGAGCCGCCTGGATCTGCCAAGGTACGTCCCACAGAGCCCAGCCAGGACGGAGATGGGCCGGGGAGCCATCTGATTGTTATTAGGCTGTGCGACTTTCTTTATTGGCAAACAGTCTGTCAGCAGCTTCTCCTTGCAGAGCGGCCCAGATGTGCTTACAAAGCGCTCTGTGTCCTCTCCATCCGCACCCAGCCCCCACGCACATCGCCACTTTGCCAGACTTTGTCCTGGCCCCAGGAGTCCAGCTGAGGCCAGAGGGAGGAGGCTGAAGTCAGGAGTCAGAGGAGGGAAGCTACAGGCCAGGTACCCCCTCTCCCCTCATGTCTTTGCTCCTGCCTCACCCCCTGATGAGGTGCAGGAGGTGCCCTGGGTGGGGTGCCTGGGTTTGGGTCCTGGGGAGCATGTTGGGGTGTGGCCCACAAAACCCCACTAAGGAACTTACTCCTACACATGGTCTCTTGAGTTCTTTTCTTCAATTCTGCATCCTCCTAGGGCAATTTTCATCTATGACTATGTCTGCCTTTGTTATTTGAGAGAACTCACAGGGGGAAATTTCAGAGAACACCGAGGCTGTTGGCCTCTGCTTCGGTCCTTGCTAAGTGGGGCTACCCCCAGTTGTTCTGGCCACCCCCAGAACATTCCTTTTCCAGGCAGCCTCCTCAGGCTTGGCCCTCACGGCCGAGACCAGTGCTTTCCTCGTTTCTGGTTGAAGGGTTGGGCAGTGAGTGCAAAATTGTGCCTAAAGGTACCGTATCTTGTTTGGGAGCAGTTGGAGTCCCATTACCCAGACATCTGGTGAGTTGTTTTCTTGCCATTCCACATATACTCCCTGTCTTTAGGTAACAGAATCCTGAATTTCCCTTAGGGAAACCACGATCTGACTTTCATACCCTATGGTTACGTGACCCAATAATTCCCCTTTTGCTGAAATGATTCTCATTGCCTCTCCTATCTCTTCTAGTCAGAGGCCCCTCTGTTCGCCTTTGGCGCAGGCCTGAATGTGCCCATCATTCCTGTGTGGAAGTAGCTCCGGTAAAGAATGAAGGCAAGTGTGGCTCATTTCAATTTTTCTTCTTTGTTATCACCTTTGTTCTTCCTGAAGTTCCTTTGTTCCTCCTGAAGTTCTAGGAAACAAGGGAAAAGAAGCAACTGAGCCCGTCAACACGCATGAAGGTCTCTTTCTCTTTCAAGTTATTCTGAGGATCATGAGTGGAAAGGGTGTGCGTTGCCAGTCACAAACTTAGTGCATGTTGGGTATTTTGGGCCTCAGAAATATCCTCGCCCATGTCCCTGTTGTTTAGAGGGGAAACTGAGGCGTGAAGAGAGGCCAGGGGTCTCCAAGGCTCACTTGGGAAGAAGACTTGTGAGGGCTGGGCTGGCTGTAGGGGCAATGTCTCACCCTTTGAGGGCTGTTTCTCAGACACTGACAGAGCTCTCACCAAATCATGCCTTCTTTGTCCAAAAGATCTCCATAAGAACCTCTTCTGGTTGGTTAACTTCCATCACTCATCTCCCTTGACGATTTGTCTGAGTCAGTCATGGTGACTAACCTCAGCTCACTGTCATCCATTGGTGCACAAGCAGAAGTGGGACTCGTTTCTGGCCAATGAGGCATAGTAAGCCAGCGTCTGCTGGGAGCAGAGTGGGGGGAAAGGGACTTCTTAAAAAGATACGTAAAAGGACGCAAATGTTTTCTTCCCCTGGACCTTATTATTTCTAGGATGAGGGTGGTACACGGGGGGCAGCCATCTTGAGCCCTGGGAAGGAGCTGTCTCAGAGCCAGAGCCCATGTGCAGGCAGGTTGGTGAGATGGTGGCTCTGAATGAACATGACCTCCAACTCCAGTACCTCACTGCTTCTGGGCTTGCCATCGCACGTGATACAAATCTTCCCATTACCTACACTGGTCAGAGTTGGGCTTCCTCTCTGCTGGTCTGCTGGTCCCCGTCCACGGGTCCCTGGGGTCAGGTAGGTGACCATCTGCCTTTATCTAGTAGTTTGCATGGGTGGTCCCAGTGAGGCTTGCCCTCCTTATTCAGCTGCCTGCCTCTCTTCAGAGTCACGGTGGTTGGAGCCAGAAGGAGGCTCAACCTTCTTGTAGTACAACTCCTGACCCCGTTGGTGGGGTGACTAAGGTCCAGAAGGAGAACATGGCTTGGTGACTTGCTCATGGTGCTGAGGAAGTGTGGCCCCAGGATGGGGACACAGGGCTTCCTTCCCCATGCTGGGTGCTCTCATCTTGCTAAGTTCTTTGCTATCTTGCTCTGTCTCTGTGTCTCCACCATGCCTCTCCCTAGGCCTCCTTCTGTCTCCCTCTCCTCGGACCAGGACCAGTTTCATCTGGAGCCACACGGAGCAGCTCTACTGAGGACTGTGGGGGCTCTGGAGGGGACTGTGCTGAGGAGACCAGGCTGGGACGCTGCGTGAACGGCCATGAGGCGGCAGGGCCCACAGATGGCTCTTCAGCCCTGGGAGCTGACGGAATTCCATGGCCCAGCTCCATGGAGTAGGCTCAGCTGGGGCTCCTTCCCATCCTGTCCTGCTTCCCACTGGCTTGGAGAGACAGCCGGTTGGTGGAGGGCTTGTGTGGGTTTATTTACTCTTAATAACAAGCTCATATTTTAGATATTCCCCCCAGGTGCTTCTGCTCATTTGGGTTGAGTACAAAACCATGGGTCTATGCACAGAATGTGGGGATCTAGACATGAGGATTACAGCCCAGCCTCCATGCAACCAAACCAGGCTCCCTTTGAAGGAACCAGTGCCCGAGTCCTGTCCCGGCGAAGCCATGGTGGGACAGTATTTGTTATCAGTAACCTCCACACCCATCCCTGTCACCACCTGCTCTTCCGCTGGGTCTTCAATTCAGGTCAGGGAACATTTGCTGAGCAGCCCCCATGACCAGACCTTGTGCTCTGCCCAGGGTGAAAGATACACAATTCCACACGCCAGGAGGTCTCAGTCATGTGGGGAGACAAGAGAGACATCTGCACTCGCCACGGTGGGTGGTAAGCTCTGTCATGGAGCGTAGCACTGGGTGCTGAAGAAGGTCTCCGTGGCCCACAGAGCCTTTCTGGCCTTTCTCAAAGGGGTTTTTAGCCCTGCCTTCAGTCCTGCTTTCCTAGGAAGATGCCCCTCTAGCCGCTGCCCGTTCTTCATGTGCTCTCCCCTCACCTCCCACCCACCCTGCACAGTTGATGGAGGTTTGTCTCACCCAACATGGGAGTGTGAACACATTGTACAAGTCTTCACTGATCTCCCCACCACCACACGGTGAATGCCCTGCCTCAGCATCCACGCTGTGTGACGTGACCCTTTTCTCTGAGAAGGAAGTGTCCTTCTTCCATCAAAGACCAGGCCTTCCTCACCCCGTGCCCTTGACCCCTCTCTTCTCACACTCTCAGTCATCATGTCATCAGTTGACTCCTCCCTCACATTTTCCTCTACTTACAAATGCCTTCACTCCCCAACCCACTCGAATCTAGTTTCCGTCCCCAACACCTTCAAAAATTTACTCTGTCAGGGTCACCAGTGACCTCCGTGAGATTGCCAGACCCCATTGGATGTTTTTCCTGTGTTATTGTACTAGAAGGCTCAGGAGATGGTCTGTGTCCACCTGAACACACACACACACACACACACACACACACCACACATACACACATTCTCTCTCTCTCTTATGCTCTGCGACCCCACACTCTTCTGACTTTCCTCTTATCTCACTGGCTTCTTAGCCATATGGGCTCAACCCCCTTCCCCTCCCCAACTCTAAGTGTTTGGTCCTACAGTCTCCATCCTTGGATATCTTCTCTTTACTACCCACACTCATTCTCAGGTAACCCTACCATAACAACTGGTCCCAAATGTATATCTTCAGTGCAGACCTCACTCATGTACCCAAACTAGACTTCTTGCATCCTCCCTCAGCTGTCCCACAATTATATCAAAATGATGAGGTCCAAAACTGAATTCTTAATGCAGCCCCAACCAACCCCATGTGATAGGCACGATTCTAAGATATCACCCAAGGTTCCCCACGCCTCTGGTGTAGTCCCTGGGACTGGGAAGGTAATGGATTTGATTCCCACGAGTAGGGCATATTAGATGGAACCACTGACCTTAAGAAAAGGAGATTTTGCTGGTGGGACTAACTTAATCACATGAGCCCTTTAAAAGCAGAGAGAGCTCTCCAGTTGGTGGCAGAAGAGGAGTTCAGAATGATTCCACCCAGAGTAGATTCTTCCGTTGGTGGCTTTGAGATGGAAGGAGCCATGGTGGCTGGGCCTAAGAGCTAAGTGAGGCCTTTAAAATCTGAGAGTGATACCAGGCTGCAAGCGGCAATCAAATCAGGACCCTGAACCCGTCAGCCTGGAAGAGAGCCTGAGTTCCAGATGAGAGCTGTTGCCTGAGGAAAAGTGCTGGTCCTCTCTGAGCCTTGGCATCTCTGTCACAAATGGAGTTACTCTTTTCTCCCTCTCACCCTGGACCTCAGAGCCCCGTTGCAAAGATTAAATGATGTAGCAGGAGGAAAGGGCCTGGCATGGTACTGCCTATCCAACAGCTGAGCAGGGACTCAAAATTAAAGGCCATTACTACTGTTATTGCCAGTGGATGGATAATATGGATGGACACAGCAGGAGCACCTTGTTCTAGATCCACAGCTAAAAACCTGTGGAAATGACAAAAATAGTCCTAAGAAATTAAAAGTCCAAAGGACTCCGGAGTACATTTGTTAAAGTGTCAGATTGTGTTTTTTTCCCCCTATGTAAGTTGGCTGAGTCTCCGGAGGTCGCACTGCTCTGGGCTGTCCCCTGGGAGCAGGAAAGCAAATCGGAGGCCCTCTGGGACAGCAGCCTGGACCCGGGGAAGAGGGGGAGGTCCTGCTCTGCCCTGCCCCTGCAGAGCCTGGGGAGCCATGTGCCTGGCTGAGGGTCCCCTTGGGGAGAAAAGCAGGAGTGGGGAGAGAGGATATGTCAGTGTTTTCTAGGCCCTTGCAGAGCAATGTGGCATTGAAGGTGCTGGAAAAATCTGCAGGGGGATGTGCCTGGCTCTGGTGAGGCTCCCTGGAGAAACGCTGACCCAGAATACAGCCTTGGCTCTTGCCTCTCACATTCAGGCTTCTTCACCTGACAAGGTCACCTTATCCAGCTATACGGCCTCGAGGGAAAGACCCCAAAGTTCTGCTGGGAAGAAAAGATGGAGCTGAACTGTCCTAAAGGAGGCCAGGGCAAGGGGGTGCTGTGCTCTGGGGAGCACGTGTAAGTCCATGGAACAGCATAGCTCAGGGTGGCGAGATGCTGCTTGAAGCGACCCCCTCACCATGACCTCACGTCCTCAGTAAATATGACAGAACTCAAAAAAAGGCTGGTGTGCATGGAGCAGAGGGGAAGCCATGGAGGAAGTCATGTTCCAGCTCAGACTGGACTCAGGGGGAAACAGAGGCAGCTGGCACAGGCCCAGAGCCATAGCCATGGGGTGTTTTGAGACCGTAAGCCCCCATAAGCCCACCCAAGTCATGGGCACTTTTGGGACTTTCAGAGACTGTGGGGATGGCGGTGGGGTGAAGATCTGAGTCAAGAAAAGCCAGGTGTCCCAGGGGCAGGGGCCCCCTGGGGAGGGCATCTCTGGGTTTGACATCACTTGTCCCTGGTTTCTGGAAGAGAGACCAACTTCTGGGAATTTGTTCTTCATGAGCCCCGCCGGAGTCTCTCTGTTGATGACATGATTAAGGATGGGAGCTGGTCACCAGAAGGACCATAGTGTCTGAGCCTGACCTGGGGAGGGCGGGGACCAGCCACGGAATTCAGTCCCCTGGTCAATGACTTCATCACGGCTCCAGAGTGAGACTCCACGAAGAACGCTGCACACAGAGGCTCAGTGGAGCTTCCTGGCTGGTGAACACATCCACGTGCCCTGATTCTGTGGAGAGAGGGTATAGAAGCTCTGTCTTGGGGATGGCCCCAGACCTCATCCCAGGTGTCTCCTCCTTGGGCAGGTCCTGGTTCTTTCATAAGAAAATGGTATCTAAGTGCAGGGCTTTCCTGAGTTCTATGAGTTGTTCTTGTGAATGATCAAAACTTGAGGGGGTCGTGGACTCTCCCAAACTTCCATGCAGTTGGTCAGAAGTGACCTGGGGACTCCTGAGCTCGTATCTGAAGTGAGGGCGGTATTGTTGGGGACTGTGCCTTTAACCTGTGGGGTCTACTCTAACGTAGCAGGCTGGCATCAGCATTGGACTGTAGCAGACCAGCTGGGTCACGGGTCTCTTCCCCTACGTGGGTCCTTCCCTGCCCTCTTCTCACACCGCTTTGTGACCTCACAGATTACAACCCCAAAGTTATTTCCCTCCTGTCTTCCTCTCTTTGGCCTGTGATCTGGCAGAACGCAGCCTTTGCTACAGACCGTTCAACATGTGTCCTCCGCAGGTCCCCTTGCCAAAGGCAATGATGGCAGGAGCTCACGGCTGGGCTGCCTGCTCCGGGGTCGATGGGCTGCCTGGAGGGGCATCTGTAAGCCATAAACACCGCCCCACTTTTGCAATGGCAGCAACAGGACTTGTGTTTGGGAGGTCCTCGGGACCACAGTCTGGTTCTAAGGCATCTTCAAGATGCTTTCTCATAGCTGACATATGGTTTTGACTTCGATTGTATGTTTATTCAAAGAGGCTTGGGGTGGGGGTTGAAGGAAGTTATGGGGTGGGGGAGTGCTCAAGTCGGGCCCAACTGGGGCCACGCCGGGCCCGACCACTGTCCTTTGGGTGAGGCAAACAGCCCCAAAAGCGGGAAGTACGGAGAGGGTCCAGGTTATAAATCTTCCCCTCGGAGCGACGCAATTGCATTGTACTTAAAAATAATTAAACAAATCTGTAAAACATGTTTCCATTGCATTAGCTTACTTCACTTGGCCTCGCGATGTGAGGATCATAATTACTTAAATATTTCCCTTTACTATTTTTCAAAACATTTTTCTAAATTGTCAAAAAACATTCTGGAGAGAGTTGGATAAAAAACATAGTGAACATGTGTCTGATTAATTTTTTAAGACAATCAAGATCAGATGCAAAAAAATGATTGGAAACGGTTTCAGTGCAACAATAAAAGACAGAAATCTCGGAGCAGGGAATGTGGTGAGTCATAAGGAAACACGTATTCATCATTTTTACTACGGTATCTATTGGAACTCTGATGACAGGAACAAACCGTCCTGGTGTGTAAATTGCCAAAGGTGGGGCGTGGCCTGCGGGGACCATGTCCGGAGAGGGGTGTTCTGCCGAGGGTGGCAGGACTTAGGGTCTGTCCCCGTGCTGAGCTTGTAAAACAAGAGATCACCGTGAGCAGCCATTCTTTGTCGCCTGTCATTACAAACAACTCGAAGGCAATCCGCTGGCATCCTGACAAGAGAGGATTGTCCCTCATCTGCCAGCTGACAATCAGGCCACCGTCCCGAGGCCATCGATGGAGCTTCTGGGTGATGGAAAGCCCCTTGTCAAAGGAGGCTTTATGATGTTAACTCACAAGATCTTCCCTCGCTTGAACTGAATTTTATTTTACTTTATTCAATTTATGTTGTTGAGTCCTTTTCTTAAACTTATTCTTTTTAAGTTCCAATAAACAATTGGGATTGGAGAATGTGATTTCTTTCTCTGGCAAAACTCTCCTGCCCCCCGTGCCTTCCTTCTCTGGCAGCCACACTGCCTGGCGAATGTCATGAGAAAGGGAGAGACGGGACCTCCGGCTGTGCTTGTCACCCATCTACGAGCCAGGAGAAGGCTCCAGGCAGTGTAGACTGTACCACCCCTACAGTTGTCCCCCTTATCCATGGGGGATACGTTCCCAGGCCCCCAGTGGATGCCTGGACCCTGTATATGCATCATAGGTAGGTCCCTCATACATTTGTACCTGTGATAAAGTTGAACTCATAAATTAGGCACAGTAAGATTAACAACAATTGCTGAACATCAAATAGAATGATTATAACCATATGCCGTAATAAAAGTTACTTGAATGTGGTCTTGCTCTCACAAAATATCTTATCAGACTGTGTTCACCCTTCTTCTTGTGGTGATGTGAGATGGTACAACGCCCCGGCGATGAGATGAGCCGACGGGAATGACACTGGCATTGGGACGTCATGTTAGGCTACTGCTGACCCGACAGAACGTCAGGAAGAGGATTGTATGCTCCTGGCCCACTGTGGTTGGCAGGTGATGGGCAGCATGGAAAGCGAGCCCACAGGTAGGAGACGATGGCTAGATTTCACTTCTGCATTGAGAAATGCGGGCCAGGGCTCCATCCTGAATCGTAAACCAGCACTCCTCTGAGGGAAAGCCTCACACCAGGCATCATGGCCCCATCAGTCGCTCCCAGGTCCCCATGACATTTTCACTGCTTTACCTTTTAAAATTTTTGTATTATTTGTCATAGTGCAGAGACGAATGTGTCTTTTGGTTTTAAATGGCCAAAAAAAAAAAAAATGGGGATTGTGGCCCCTGTTTCCTCATCACAAGTAACCATCTGTCTCAACAGCACGCAAAGGGCAAGATGTGGTGGAGGTCTTGCCCAGGGTGGCTAAGGCCTTCCCACTGTAAGAGTGGGAACCTAGGCTAGGGAAACTGAGGCAGAGCCAGGGGCCAGGGAAGACTGTCTACAGCAGAGTTAGACAATGTCTACTGCGTCGGGGTGTTCTTCAGTGTCCCATGCACAGAGGAGTGTCATCAGGGAAAAGTGAGAAAAGGATTCTCCCATGGGCAGCCCTGCCCAGAAGCCATCCGGGGAAGGCCTCCTCGTTCAGGGCTGGAGGGTCAGCTCCACTCCCCGGCTGCCCCTCCCTTTGCTGCTCCCGACCCCAGGAATGGGCAGCTCTCCCTGGCTGGAGGTAGAACGTGTTCACAGAAGTGGACTGACCGGTTAGAGTTGTGCAGAGAGCGTGGCTCGGCAACTTGATGAGGGCTAAACCAGTCAGGTAAGGACCCTTCAGGAGCTCCCAGGTGATGGGAGGTAAAAAATGCATGTGGATGACATGCAGGGAGGAAGGGAGAAGAGGCTGAATTCATGCACATGCCCGCAGGTGCGCTGGCTGGGTCAGCGAGCCACCACCGGCTCCTGGGGAAGATGAGCAGGAGCACGAGGGCTGGACTGGCCTCGGTGGCTGAGCTGCCTTGGGGAGGGTCTGTCCTCACCCTGCATCCCCAGCAACCAGGCTCGTCTTCTGCCACCTTCTGCTGCATTCCACTCCATCTTCCTTCTCCTTTCTCCAAAGCATCAGCTTCTAAGCTTTTAAAATGTTCAAGTTACAGTGATTTCAATATCGTGTGCCCCCCTAATTTGGTGAGGATTTCTTGCCTGTGTTTGCAATCATCAGAGGAGCCTGAGGATTCAAGAGTGGCAGCTGGGACCTGCCCCCCAGAATGCTCTGTGCTGCAAAGGGGGCTCTGGGCAAGGGGCTTCAGCCTCTCTCCAGACACCTCCACCCGCTCATTGTGGCCCCCCTCCACGGGCCCGTTTCCCACCCACTCAAGGACAGTCCAGTGGAAAGAAACCTCGGTTTTAGCTCATTCTTGAGTGTGGCATCAATCATGGGATGCTTGGCCGGGGAATCCGAGCCCTCCTGAATAATTCAGAAGTGCGACATGGAAAACTTGTTGCTCCCGAGTGTTAATGAAAATATCAAGGGAATTAATTAACAGTCAATTATATCAATTTTAGATTTGGACGTTGATTCTGAAAGCTAAATCTGCATTTTTGCCACAGTTCCTTTCCTTGGCTCTCAACTCGTCTTAGTCATTTCCAATCAAACTTATAAGGGGGAACATGCTCAAATTATTTCCTTTCCCTCCCTCTCTTGCAGCTTGCTTCAGATAAATAAGGAGAAGAACCGTTTGACTGAAAGATATTTTCTACAATCCTAGGTGTACAGGGGCTCTCTTGATCTCTGTATTAAACTTCTGGGGGAGGGGAAGAGAGTTTGAATCTATAGGTAATAAATTACCAACAAAGATGGAAAAGCAAAAATCACATGTATGCTATTTGCTTAGATATATATGTTTTGCTCAAACCATGACATGGAAGAGTACGAGAGATGGGAAATGCCAAAGGGAAGCACAGACACTGTCCTCACCCCCCATTAATACCACCGGAGCCCAGGACTTTGTCCATCCTGCACGTGTGGCATGTTTGCTAGACTCGTGTCACACATCACCTCGGGAGGGCTTTTTAAAAACCCTCTGTGATCTTTGATATTAAGAAAAGGCATCTCATTGAAAACAGTCTTTGCATGATTTGGCACGAGCCGTCTAGACTGCTTTATGAAAAATGACAGCTAGTAGGAAAGTAATTAAAGATGTATTTTGCTGAAAGCAAAAGTATTTTTGGAATCAATACCAACCATCTTTAATTTGCCAGCTCTTTCCACAATCATTGTGCGTTATCTGGGGGATCTCAATTTTAGACCATGGGGGTACCAGCCCCCTTCTGGTGTCACTTGGATCCTCATTTCTTGCTCACCATCCTCAGGAAGGATTGAAGGAGGTCTGGGGGCAAAGAGGAGGCATGGTCCCTGTGGAGGGGAGGGAACCACTGCCTCTCTCAAAGGCACCTGGATCCTCATTTGGCCCCTCCCAGGGGAGGGAAGATGTTCAACAAGGAGTAGCAGTGGAGAAAGGTATAGTGAAAGCTTGGTGGGGGGGTGCTTGGGGTTTGGAGTTAGAGACAAAGGGGCAAGAAACCTTTATTTATGGTTTTTAGAATTCTCAAAGTGGAAAGAGATCTATCTCACCTCTTCTAGCCTTTTTATATGGAGCATTTTCCTTAGCTTGTTGGGAGCTCCCTGCAGGCAGGACTGTTCCTTCTGCCTCCTTGTGACACACCAGGTAGGTCACACATAGTCCACATGGGTCTGGGCAAACATTTACCGATGACTGCGTACTGAGGTCCCAACCTGCGGGGCATCTTTCTGGCTTCATTCTCCCCTTCCCACTCCATCCATCCTTTTGCTTGCCCAATTCTTACTCATCCTTCGGGTGTCAGCTTAAGTAACACCTCCTCCAGGAAGCCTTCTTGGAATGCTTCACCTCTCCCAGTTGCATCTCAGAACCTCAGCTCTGATTTCACCTGATTCTAACATTCCTGACTTGGTTAGTGCCTGCCTTCTTTACCATATTCTGGGCACAGAGACCACAACTGTCTCACCAATTGACCCCTGGCACCCCGTCTGGAGCCTGGCAAAGCTCCTTGGATTGGGGGATGAAGGAACATACTATAACTGTAATCACATTTCTGCCCTTCAGTTTTCTCATCACCCTGTAGTTGGTCTCTGGGTCCAACTTCAGGGGTGGTTCTAGGGTATGAATGGACTGGCTTTTCCTATGTCCTTCTGTATTAGAAATACGAAGACCTCCTTCCCTCTTGTAGCACTCCAGAGGAGGCTGGGTCAGTGGGAGGTAAGGGCCACGTGGGCAGGAAGAGCTTGGGGGAACTGCTGGTCCTAAGGACTGATGCTGGGGTGGATTGGAAAGGTTCAGGTAATTGAGAACGAGGTTTGCTTAGGGGAGCATCACAGCTTTAAGAGGTCAAAGGCTTGGGGGCATTCCAGGCCATTCTCCATGTCACAGAGGACGTGAGCTGGCCAGCCCTAGTGGGGTCAGCTCCACAGGTCAGAGTGTAGATGTCACTGGCAGGGTCCCTGGTCTTTGACTTCTGTAACTGGAGCCATAGAAGGAGCTGCTCGGGGACCTCAGAGGGTACTGTACCAGAAGTGGACATACAGAGCATCCCACCCAGCCCTCCGCTCCCTCCTCCACTAGAACAAATCCACTTGTACCGCTTTTGTTCTAACGAGACCGACAATGCGTGTTTGTGCAGGTGCGATATGAGCACACGTGCGTGTGTGTGTGTAAGTGTGGGCACCTGTTCAATGAACAAGCTCCCCTTCTGCTTACAGCCGGTGCTGCACAGCAAATGCACCGTGTCCTTCCACAGAATGTGTGCCGGCCTCCCGGAAGCCGCACACACGGCTGGGCAGGAGAGCACATGCAGGCTTCGGGCCTGATTTTCAACATCTAGGTGCTGTGGATTTTCATTGCTTTGGATCTTAACGAGGCATTAATTTTTCCCTCATTGATATGCATAGTCAGATGTAGTTAATCTTTGGGACACCTGCTGGTCAGATGCCTGGAATAAGCCCGGATTAAGGGAATTCTGATTACCAATCCTTCCAAAGTGCCAGGCAACTTGGGAATTCAGGGTACGGATGGTGTTGTTGAGCACAGAGCTGCCCATGGTGAGGTGGTTGGGTCTGTATGGAAGGGGCACTAGTCAATGATAGCGTTGATGTCAGTAGTGTGTGAGAACTGCTGGGAGTGGGGACCCGTGTGCCCATGCTGTTTTCAGTCTGTCTTTATAGGAGGAAGGGGTCTGGACTCAGCTTTCCTGGGGCTCTGCCTTCCCGGCACAGTTTTGTGGCTGGATGTCATGTCCATGAAGAAGCCTGACCCCTTCCCTGTGACAATTTTTGTTAATTTTATTTATTTGAAAGGGAGAGAATGAAAAAGAAGGAAAGCATGAGAGGGGAAAGGTTAGAGGGAGAAGCAGACTCCCTGCTGATCAGGGAGCCCGATGTGGGACTCGATCCCAGGGCTCTGGGATCATGATCTGAGCCCAAGGCAGTCGCTTAACCAACTGAGCCACCCAGACTCCTGACAGTTCTTAATCTATTGAGAGAATCAGCCCTGGACCAGTCTGGACAGAAAAGAAGTTGTAGTCATCTTTACATATCACCCTCTTGAAACGTCAATATTTCCCACTGGAATGTAAGCTGCAGGAAGGTATGTCTGAAAAATATTTGTGGTATGAATGACTCCCTATTTCTGAGGATAACCCCCAAGTCTTAGCTGGGCTGTGTGTCTTCTGTGAAGTCCTCTCTGCATTCAGAATGTTCTCCACCGTCCCAGATGCTGATGGGAATGGTCTGAGCAGAGGCTGGCCAACAGGCAACTTTCCTCCGGGTATGACCTCAGGCACTTCACTCACTGTGCAAGGGGATAGGACAGTGGCTCACTCATGATTGCGTGTCCTAAGGGAGCTGTGTGTTCCTCGGCTTCAACACTGCCTTTACCAGAGACATTGCCTCCAATCCCAAAGGATCTAGTCTTTTGCACACACATGGCCTCAGCCCGGCTACCTGTTTGAGTAGGTGTGGGGTCCTCCGATTTCAGTTCTAAAGTCAGTCCATCGGGCTTGGGTAAAATGATGCTCCAACACCTGCCAGTGACGATGCTAGCTGATCAGGGGCTGTTGGAGAAGGATCCAGAAGGAGATACGGACATTGAAAATACACAGAACTTGGTGGATTCACTCTTGGTATCTCATGTACTTTGTTGGGCATATGAAGGCAAGGTCAAGAATATTTACTGCAAGATTTTTAGAACAGTGACAGACTGAAAGCAACCTGTACGTCCATTAATACGGGAAGCGCTAGACGGAGGTGAATGCAGCCATACTAGAAAGCATGATAGAGCAATTAGAAAGAAGAAGATAGACGGATATAGGCTCACCTCGATAAGGCTTCAAGACCTATGCTGGGTGAAAGGAAAGTCTGGTACGGAAACGTGTTTTGGTTTGACCAAATGTACGTGAAAAGATTTTAAAAATCTATAAAAATATGTATTTATATATGTATATTTGTAAATAGGACAAAAAGGTGTGGGGTGCCGGCAGACACTCCTTAGGAAGGAGGGGAATGGACTGGCAGAGGGGAGAGAGGGGGCTTTAGACCCTGGTGTCCCTTTCTATAAACAAGAAGTCTGCCCTCTTGGAAAAACTCTCCATTCTGTGAGAGTTAAAGTCATTCAGTCTTCAGTGTTATTTATACGTTTACACACGACAAACCTTTGTCCTGTCCCGCACAGGGCAGCCCATTGGCATAGCATCAGCTATGAAGAGATTTTTTGTGAAGGAGACTTTAGGTGAAGGCGGCCAGCCATTGTTCTCCAGGAGCCAACAGGTTTCTGAGAGCCTCAAGGTCGGGACTCAGGAAAGAGGAGCAGAGAGTGACTGCGGGGGCTGCGCTGGGTGGTGCGGGGTCCTCCTCAGTATCCCCAGGCGCGGGCCCTCGCTGTTCGCTGCTTCATCATCTCCCGAGGGTAGGACGTGTCTGTGGGGTCCTGGAACCCAGGAGCCACTCTTCTTTCCCGCCGCAGGGCATCTCTCTCATTAATGCATGGCTGACTCAGGGCTCCTGGAGTCCCGAGGAAGGGCTGGGGGGTCATGGAAGGGTAGGGGCCCTCCTGATGCAGATCTCAGCTGGGAGGCTGGGCTGGAAGCCCAGGGCAGGCAGGAAGGTAGCCGTAGCTCTCCTTTGAGCCAAGGCAACATCCCTTTCACCCAGCAAGATGCTCTGCTTTCCACAGATCGGGCGGCTGCCCGTTGGTGGGGGCCTTGCCACTCAAGCTCTCTGTGAAGCTCTGTTTCTCGGAGAAGAAGACTTGGGGCTGGTCCTGGTGCTGCTGGAGCCAAGTCAAGGATTGTGGCCTCCTGGTGTCCCGAGTTCACGTCAGGGTCACCCGCGGAAAGGGTTTTAGGACAGACGACATGCTGGCGAATGAAGCAGCTCAGAGAGTGGCAGAGACAGGTGTGTGTACACACCATCTAAACACACACGTGTGCACAGATTGCCGACCACTGCGGTCCAGAAACATGGGTCATGGGCCCAATTTCTCCGCTTGCGATTCCGGGTTAGCGGGGTACTGATGGCTGGTGAGGGGTACAGGGCCCAGGTTCGGGAGCCTGGGGCCGACAGCCCACGCCCTTCCTAAGTGACCTTGCCGAGCGCTCAGTTTGTTTATCTGCAAAATGCTGCAGTAAGGGGACCGGCGTCACACCCCCATCCCGCACCGTCTTGCACAGGTGATGCGTGCCAGGTGCCCAGCACTAATCAAGGGCCTAACGGATGAAACATAACAATAATTGATACAGTCCACTTTGCTTGGGACAATAAACACCGTGTTCTTCAGCGGCCTCATTCCTCTGCCTCACATCAGCTGCAGCCAGCTGTTAACTCTCTGCCTCATTTTCTCCTCCTAATGAGGGGAAATCTAATATCAGCTTCAGGCTGGATGTGGAAATAATCCAGTTCCTCTGACGTGGGGAGGGCACGGAGCTTCCTGCCATCAGCTTGCATGGCCCGCAGTGGCTGCTGGAGGAGGGGCCGGGGTGCTAGCCACTGTCCCCCCCCCCCCCCCCCCCCCCCCCCCCCCCCCCCCCCCCCCCCCCCCCCCCCCCCCCCCCCCCCCCGTGGCTGAGCACCCCCCCACCCCACCCCCGCCTGGGCTGACTCCTTTGAGACCATAACAAGGGTTGAGACTCTCCTCCTCGCCGCGCAGAGAAAACTTTGGGTAGCTGACCCCGAACCTCCTCACGCACAGCCAATCTCCCTCCAATTGTTTCATCAGCGTTGGGACTGTCAGCTCCAACCTGACAAGTGACAAGTCTCAGGCTCATGCCGACTAGGTAATCAAAGTCTTGTCAGAGCTGTCAATACCCTGCAGATAGGAGAGGACAAAGGGAGGAAAGGTTTCTACAGAAACCGCCGCCTTCACACACGTTGTCGAAGCCTCTTACCCAAATCCCTGTTTGTTCCTAAACGTCACTTATCCTGAATCTGTGGGCTCAGAAGCACAGACCCTGAAATGAAATAACAACCGGATGGCGTGCATGGGAAATGCCGATTTTTCTAATTTGCCCGAGATACGGGGTAGACTTGCATGTAAGACAGACATATGTGTGGGTTTAGAGTGTCTAATGGCAGCGACTTGGTGAAAGAGATTTCTCCCAGTGAAAACATATTTCAAAAACATCTGAGATGGAAAATGCCAGCAGAGCGACACGGGCTTACCCACGGTGCACATCTGCCGCAGCACAAGCGAAGGGACAGGGGAGGCGACATCCGATGTGAGCAAGGGCGCAGGTGCGCACCCACTCCCCGGGGGGCACTTGGGTCTCCCTGGGCGGGGACGCACAGACGGTGAGCAGGCGGCCCTCACCCGAGAGCAGTGGCCACTCGTCCATCGTTCCCCGAAGCTCGGCAGAGACTGACGCCGGCCCACCACTCTGTGAAGAGAAGGGAGCACCACGGACTTGAAAACCCTCCCGAGCGTGTTCCTGGCCAAGAAGTCAGGGCCTGGGGGCAGGACACCGGCCTCTCCTCTCCTCCTCTTTCCACACCCGGTCATTGGTCATTACCCAGCCTTCATCCTCCATGGAGGTGCGTCCTGGTGGAATCATGCATGTCCAAACACCAGCCTGGCCACCAGCCTAACAGGTCTCTTGCCCGACAACCCTCGGCGAGCTGGTTTCCCCGGACCGCGGGCGCCGGGGCCACGCAGACGGACCCCCGCATGCGTGTAGGCGGTGCGCGGCGTCAGGGGCCCCGTAGCCTCTCAAGGCTTGCGGCAGGTCCCTTCCTGAGCCCTGGCCACTCGGTCTTGGTGGCCTGGCTGCCCTGGCTCAACCAGGGGAGGTGGCAGTCAGAGGCACCGCAGAGGGAGGCAGTGAGGCCGCCACCGATCTCCATCCGCAGCCGAAGGGAGTGGACCGCCTTGCCCAGGTTAAATCCGTGCGCTCCTCCGATCAAGGCCGCCTCCGCGCTTGCGCTCTCTGCTCTCTCGCTTTGCGGCTCCCTCCACAGGGGTCATTTCATTTTGTTCCAGACTGTGCCAGCGTGGGCCCGCCCGGGGCCCTTGATCGTGCTGTTGCTCGTCGGGTGTCAGTGAGCACGACCCCCCGCCCCTGCGCGCCCTTGCCAGCACCCTAATGGGTGGCGTACATCCCACCCTGTTCCCTGGTGCTCTCTGGACCTCATGTGGGTCGTGGCCAACGCCTGGAGGATCGTGGATACTGAAGGGGTGAGTAGACCCACTTCTGCCCAGGTACAGAATTAGAGGCTGAATGTGCTGGGGGGGGGGGGGGTCCCTGCTGGCTGCAGATTCACAGGGAGCTTCTCACCTAAAGGAGGGGGCCCACAGCATCTTGTCTTGGTGAGATCCGGGCCGAATCTGTCTCCAGGCCTCCCGTCACCCCTCATGCAGGCTTCGCACTGTATGGGCCGGGACACTCCCCCGTACAGGAGCTTGGACCCGCTTAGTGTCACTGCTGCCCTCTCCTCAGATGCCCTGCAAAGGGGGCTTTCAGGAGAGGGCCTGGCATGCAGAGGCAGGTGTCAGTGGCTTTATCACGTGATGCCCACAGCCCCCGAAGTTGCAAATATGAATAGGGCTCCAGCCTTGCCTTCCAGCAGTTCACGGTTTAGCAAAGGAGATGGGTGTGCCCACAGGTGAGAGAATGCGGTGCGGTTAAGGAGTAAAAGAGCCTGGGGAAGCAACAAGGAGGAGTGCATACTCAGCCTGGAGCAGCATGGAAGACTTCCTGGAGGAGGTGATGCCCAGGCTGAAATTAGAATTTAGAATAAAAATGAGAGGACAAAAGGCCAGCTCTTCCTGGCTCAGCAGGAAAAATGGAGTCTGTCTCTCTGAGTGGCAGGTCTCAGTTGCATCTCTCGGGGGCTGGTTAGAGCTGCAGGAGCCTGCAACATGGTGGGGATGGCTTGGTGGTAGCGCATGAAGTTTCAGCTGTCTGACAACGGTGGTTTCAGAAGAGCGCCTGCCACTGCATTTGTCAGGAGTGGGTGAAGACTCTAAGTGCTCTGCTCCAGCATTTCCTGCTGGAGGCCCCACCTGATTCCCTCTCTCTGGTCCTTTTGTAAAGCCTTTTTGAAAGCTCCTCTTTCTTTCATTGCTATGCTCTTTCCCAGCCAGCACTTTAATCCTCAAAATCTAAACCTGACCGTCTTTCTCCCATCCACACCAGCACTTACTCTGGCCTTGATTTTTATGGTGCTGGGGATGGCAGGAGTTTTTTGCTGAAATATCGCTCACTGTCCTCAGTCCCATCAACCTGCAGGCAGCCATATTTCGAGGGGAGCGAGAGGAGAGGGGGGCAGGGGGCGTGCGTGTGTGGAGGCCAATATTCCCCTGTCTAATTTATATTTTACATTTCTGTAAAATCATGCTTAGAGTATTTTGGTAATCTCTGCTGAGATTAAGTATAATGCTGTACATTTAATTGATATAAGTGGTTTCAATTCTCCTTAATATGACAAATCTCCAGTGTGAAATATTCTTAGTTAATGATCAACATAAAATAGAGTTCATTTTTAATGTGAGTACAAGATTTGAATTAATTTGTAGCTAGAGCAGGGTTATTAAATTTTGTGTGCTGTGTGCTTTCTGTGCACAGGCACATGTGTGGTCATACATGGGGCCCGGAGCACACATGTGTGCTCCGGGTGATAACAGGAGGTGCACAGCCCTTCCAGCCTGAGCTGAGAGCATCTACTCCTGTCTCATCTGCCTAGCACGTGAAGGAACTGCCCTCCCCACCACCCCGTCTCCAGATGGATCTCAGCCTGTATAAGGCCTTGGTCTTTGGTGCCCCAGGCTGCCAGGCCTGACCCAGGAGCATTGCAGTCAGTCGCCAAAGCTGGACAGACTCCCGGCAAGCTATACCGAGGTCACCTGTTCCTGCCAGCTCGGTTTCCAGCACAGCATTTACTGACCTAAACATTAGCATATTGCTTTATATTATCAAAACCATATGATGGCTAACGTCATCCAGAGGAGTTCAATGAAAGTTTCAAGTTGAAGAAGTTCCTTGCAAAGCCATGTCCAGGGGGAAGGCTTCAGGGGCAGACCCCCAGCCAGGCTGATCAAAGCCAAAAGGTTTGCATTCGCCTTGCCTCCCTGGATCCAGGGCTCACTCAGGCAAATGCCTTTTCCCTAGGCTCCAGAGTTAGGAAGCTTTATGCAGAAAGCCAGGGCCAGGGGCTCTGGCCCCGAGATCCAGGCTCAGGGCACACTCAGAAACCGCCGCTGCCTTTACTGCTTTGAGATAACAGAGACCAATTTTCCTACAACTGTTACAAGAGAGAGGGGGAAATAAAAGCTTCAGGATGGGCGCCAAGCAGAATTTGAATATCGTATAAACCATGCGTGGGATGAAGGCAGTGACTTGCAGGAAACATCTGTTCTACTGGGCCCGCCATTCCTGGGGCAGCTGGAGCACAGAGCTCAGACTCCTCAAACTTTTCTTTTGTGATGCACTGTTAGGAGACCGACAACCTTCAATATGCAAGCTGACCCTGAAGCTCTTAAATATTTCCTTTGTAGTCACCTCTTTAATGGCGATGTAATTTGAATCCCAATAACAATGAGGTCTTCCCACCCCCTCGGAGATCTTCAAGGCAGGGTTGTGGGAGGGAGGATGCACTCCAGCAAGTTCAATTTCTATTGGCTTAAGCAGCCGCGGAAAGAATCTTTAATCACATATACAATATTATTGGCAACACCGTGCAATAAAAAGGCTGAATGCTTCGTTTTTCTAGATTTCCTTTTATATTTCAAAATCGCTTTTCTTTCAAATTAGTGTACCCTATACGTTTTCTTAAAAGAAATTACTTATGGCTTTACTTTTTTTTTTCTTTTGTTGGCTCACCCGTCCTTTTGAAATTACCACCTCACGGGGACTGCAGACTTTCAAACACTTTGCATACTAAATGAAAGGCCTGAGAGTATTATGTTGCAATTTTTAAGAATGGCATAATTTTAATTAGAAATGTATAGATGAATAAGTTTACTAATTAGGTATTTTATTACTCTTTGATTTTAAAAGGAAGCATGCTTGCTCTAACAAGGCAACACAGTCTGGTTGTTTGTTGGCTTCCTGGGCTCCCTGGGGAGAAAAGGGCTCTGGAGGACCCTCCCCCCCCCCCAATGTCCTGACCTGCTCATCTCCCCAGCAGAGCTTGGGACTGGGAAGAGAACCTGTGCTCAACAAGACAGGTAAAGGGACACTGTTGGGTCCTGTGGAAAATGATCTCTCTTTGCAATTTGCTATCAAGAGGCAGCAAATACTTGCCATTCTGAGCATCTCACCCTGCAGCCCAGTGACTGTTTTGGGTGATCCTATCGACAGAGGCTTTTCTCCCCTCCTTGAAATTTCTAGATAAAGAAGTAGCTAGCTCTGTAGCACCTGCTATTTTTCAAAAGGAGTTTGTCTTTGTGCTTTAAGGAGAGACACAAGTGGTATGTAATGGTTGCCCTTGGGTAGTCCTTTTTCCCTGGTTGGCTCAGGGGAGCTCCTGGCAGGGTTGGAAACCTGTGGCTTCACTCCAGTCCCCTGAGCCTGCTGCCCACCCCCCCACCCCCACACACCTGGGCTGACATAGTGGGGCTTGCACGTGGCTTGAGGTACAATAGGCAATTTTGATTGCTGCTGCTGTAAAGCTACAAACTCAGACTCGCCCATCTGCACCATGAGGCCCCTGTCTGGGAACAGGAGCAGATTCTACCTTCTTCTCTACTTCGCTGCCTTTGTAACCTAGTGGGACCCACGGAGGGGACATTGGCTGTGGTCAAGGATGTCTGTGTCCAAGGAACAGAGTTATGCTCCCTGAGCCGGGGAGAGCAGAGCCTTGGTCCTGGACCTGCCGGCTGTGGGTAGTCTCAGATGGCCAGAGAACACAGCTCTGTGAATTGTGCTCCTCTATTTCACCGAGCTCAGTGCAGCAAATGTGGGTTTTCAAGAAGACATGTCACCAGGTCACACCAATGGATGCTGAGTCCCTGTCCTTAGCAGCTTCAGGCTACCAACCTTGGGCTGGCTTCCCTGAGTCCCCAGATTTCTGGCCATGTACACTGGAGGAGTTATGGGGTTAACAGAGGAACTTCCAACGTGTGGCACTTCTGCAGAGGCGTGCCTTCCAAGAGAAGCAGAGCGGCTTCCCCCATTAGGAGTGGTTTGTGGCCAGGAATCTCCGGGCTGTCACATCTAATTATGCAGCCTAGTAATCAGCAGAGAACTCGGTAGCGTCCCGACTCGGGAAAGTCGGCATCTGTTCTAAATCCTGCCCTCAGAGCAGGAGCTGTGCCAAATACTGCAAAGACTGCTTAGCTGGGTACAAAAGATGCTGTCAACAGGCCAAAAATGGAAAGGAGTCTTGGTTTGATTTGAATGAGCTATTTTTTTATGGGATAGAAAAAAAAAGTAATTGAATTACATCCAATAGAAGTAGGCTTCTACATTTTTTTGAAAAAAAAAAAAAAAAAAAGACACGTTGTGTCTGGTTAGAAAGAGAGATATTCACTGCTTTGGTTTCAACATACATAGCAAAATTCATGACCCCATGAACGAGGTCAGGTGACAGTTTTTAAAAACAATTTCTTTGAGACCGTGCATGGCAGGCCCAGTGTATTTCTCAGGACCCTGGCCTCCAACCCAACTGTTAAACTTTTAAAAATGTTCCTGCTTTCGATGTTAGCGAACCAGGAAGGCAAATGTGCTGTGGACGAGAGAGACACGGCTGTTCATTGCTGCTAGTGTGAGCGCTGCTCTGTGCCTGCAGGAGCCCAGACCCCTCCACCATCATTGGCCACGCTTGCCTCCGATTTGCTGTCATCTTTGGTCATTGGGCCTTTCCAATAAAAACCAATATTGGTTGAGAGCCTTAAACCTTGAGCACAGTGCAGAGTGTGAACATTTCCTTCCTGGGGTATATATGCTTCTTGATGTGATAAAATGTACCTGTGTGGAAACGCTTTTAAGCAAGAGGGATTTCGAGCTAGAGCTGGAGACCTTAGCTGTCCAGTGAACGGAGGGGTGGGGAGGGGGAGAATCTGATCTGCTCGTTTCTACAGCCTTTCTGCTCTGTCTGGAAGGCTGCAGAAAAGGACTTGAGTGGTACGGTAGAAGGTGGCAAGATGGGAGGGAAGGAGACATGCACTCAAAGGCCATGTGCCTTTCACCCACCGGGCGGCCTGGGAAAATGGGGGTGAGAAATACCTAGGGACGTAAGGTCCAATTTTCCAGCGATAATCCAAATATGACATAGTACCAAGGGCTTGTGTTCCTGAGCCTAGACACATGGCTAGCTTTTTCATCCCCACAGCAGAAATGAGATGGTGATCATGGAGATGACTTCACATACCTTGGTGATTTCAGTCAGTGAGAAGCGGTTGGAGTGGACTTTTCTGGTTTCTTGATTTGCTCAGAAGGTGGGAGGACTGCACCAAGACTTAGCAGGGATCTCCAAGCTTCATGTCCTGCAGACCCACAGGAGGGGAAGAGCTCCTGTCCTAAATACTGACATGACAAGGGCGTTTGGGGACATCCAGCCTGTCTCTGGTCCTCCCTGGTTTGTGCTGATGTGCTCTTTGCCTGACTTCATAAGGCGACACAGAGCGTGATACCACCCCTGCTCTACACTCCACGTGGGCCTTTGGGATTCTTGGAGGGGCTGTTTCGGGAGAACAGACTTTGGGTCAACCTTCCCTAGATTTGGGGAAATTGCCATACCTTTCTGTCTGTCTTTCTTATTGTTCAGATGTCCATGTCTTCTCACATCCCCTCCCCCTCCCCCAGCATAAACTGGACAAAGGTCTTAGGTCTTCGTGAGTGTCGGGAAAGAGGTGGTCTCTAGGCTGCTTCTGCTTTGAGCCTGTTCGCTGTCCTAAAGCAGGACACCTCAAAACACAAAGCAAAACTCTGTATTTGGATAAATACTTCCAACACATCTGCTTCCAAATCCTCTCCCGGGATTTCATCCTGCAGTTTCACCTACTCCATGTTTTGCAGTGGTATTTTTTTGGTCATGCCAACCTCTCAGAATAATCGATCAGTGGGCTCAGTGGTTAGCAAGCCCTTTTCCAGGGTGCCATCTGCACAGACCAGACTCTCTTTTCGGGCCACTGAGGCTTTTCCTAAGGACTGACACCAGGATCTTCACGGAATCCCAGGATCTTTCCATGCAGCCCTTCTCAGTGCTTTCATATCCTATAAATCTCAGCTTTGGGAGACAAGGAGACCTTACCGGTCACCGCCACTTCCAGAAAACTGCAACCCCACTCCTTTGTATATAAAACCAAAGAAGAAACCTATTCCATTGATGGTTCTGCCTTCCAGCGATATCACCCTGATCCCCGTCTCTACTCCCTCTGTCATTGTAGACTTCAGCTCTTGGCTCTCAGCTGTCCTTGTCACCCTGGTTTTTCCCAGGATTAGCGTGAAACAGGTGTTCTCTGTGGATGCTCAGTTCAATACATGGGCCTTTTAATTCCTTGACACCTAAGCACCAGTGTCCATTTCTTCCTCTACTCTTTGGTGGCCAGTTCTGTAAGACTGTAAGACACATACTCCTTCCCCTGCAGCATTTAACTTCCTGACCCATTTGCTCTTCAACTCCAGAGCTCAAGATTTGGTAATTTTCTTGCACTGCCTGCTGCTCCTGGGGCCCTTTGACCCTCTATTCTCTCTGGAAAGGCTCTTCAACCGGAAGAACCCAAGTGTTGGTGTTTCTCTGCCTTTGAAGCACAGATGAGCTCTGCTAGGGAAAACCACAAAACGGGACAGAGGGGTGGTGTAGCGATTGCTGCACTACGAACACAGCCTTGGCTGGGCCCCAACACTCCTTGATATTCTGTCATAGTTGACTAGTCAACTTAAGGTGCTAGTGTATCATAGCAATTTTGTTGAAGCGACTAACACAGGCCTTCAGAAGAAACAGCACTAACCCGCCAGCACGGTCCTGCGCCATTTTGTTGTGGAAGGGAGACTTGCCGGAACTGCAACAAAATGGTCTCCCTATTGTCCAGGCCATGGCCAGAGACCTAGAGGATGTCTATCCCTGCTTTCCTTTAGATTGACACAAAGGGTTTCTAATGATTTCAAGTCCAGAGGATGGCAGAAATTCAGGGCCACTTTTTAGACTTGATCAAAATCTTCCTTGAGCTCTGTCGGTGGAGCTGTGGCAGACATTTCTCCTGCTCAGGGAAACCCCCATTTTATTCTGCTGGGTTCCAGGGACAAGGGTTCTGTTCTTTGAATTTTGGGGTGGCCATGTGCCTGTGGCCTGAGCATTGTGTTTCCATTAGGAGTTATTTCAGATTCACTCCTGTTGTGCCATGACACTCAAGGAAACCCACATGGAGATGGAGGGTCCTTCGCCAAGGTCCTTAGTGAATTCCATGAGTGGAGTGTCCTCCAGTGTGCAGGAATATATCCTAGGGGCCAGAAATAGATTTGATTCTGTTGTTGTTACTGTAGTATAACTTAGCTTAACTTGACTGAACCAGAGGCTACAGAAGTGGACCCTCACAGAATGTCATGGGGCCACTGTCTTTCCATCTTAGGTCCCTTTCTGTTCCCAAAGACCCTCAGTGCTCTCTGTCCCCACCTTTCCCCAGAAGTCCCTCCTCCACTGTGTTTCTCCTCTAGCTTGAGCTCTTAGTCATTCTCTCTTCAGCCTTCCTTATTGATGGTGGTCTTTGAAGAGGATAATGTGGACCACATGTGGAAGAAGGAGCACAATTAAGACCTAGACTCCAACTGTCAATCACAGCTATGCGGAATCCAGGAGATAAGGAGCTTCAGGGTGGCACTCCATCTCCCTTTCCTGCGGGCCACTATCATGAGGCAGGGCAGGAGCAGAGAGTGCCCCAGGGAATAGACGTCATTGTTGCTGGAGTGCTGTGCATGTACCTACTCCCAGGGTGTTCCCGTCAGAGTCCTTGAAAAGGGCTTCTGGGGCCCCTCAGCCCCTGCTCTTCTTTGCCTGTTCTCCAAAGGGAAGCTATTAGCCTAGGTAAATACTTCTTCTCCCGAGTGACTTGATCTCTGTACTCCCTGATTCAGTTCCTTTACAAGGTAAATAACTATAAATATTAAAACATGTCAATAGCTTTATTAATAAATGACTTCTGGCTATCTAAGAGATTCTGCACTGTGGGCTTTTGGTGGGTCTCTGGTGCATCCTTTCACACATTTCATGTGGTATAACCACTGTGGGCTGAAGGATGCATGGGATCTGGCTAGCGCATCAGGGTTTTCCATGTATGTTGGCTATCCAGAGTGTTAAGTAATGTGATTTTTTTTTCTTGTTTCAATTATCTTTATTTTCATTTGGAGCTCATATAACGTATATAGCCCAATATTAATACCAACAGCTCCTTAAATAAGGAGTTGAGTGACATGGTAGTGCCCATGTGCATTTTACTATTAGAATTTCAAATGTCCAAATCCTAACTTCTTACCTCCATAAAGTTTCATACATTTTCCTCACAAGAGCATTCACAACAATCCTGTGATGAAGTACATTTACAGTTAATTTGACATAAATTGCCTTATTATTTTTGTAGAACACCTCACCCTGATCTCTTTTCAGGAATTGGCTTCTCAATTCTTCTTCAAAAAAACAAAAACAAAAAAAAACAACAAACAACAACAATAAAAAACTGAGCTAGAATTGTAATTCCTAAAACCAAGTCAAATTATCTAAATAGGTCATCCTTGAAAATCCAACTTGAATTTGGTCTCTTCCTATCTCATTTTGTATCTTGTTCCAGGTAAGGACTCCAAGGAATAATAGTTTCAAAATTCTGCACCGTGTGATTCTACATTTTTCCTCATGGATTTCCCCTACCACCACCTGCAGTCTCAGCATGAACAGTGAGGGGCTCGTGGGTTTGACTTGGATGGATGGGCCTGTCCCACCACTCTGGGCAGCTCTCTGGCCATGTGGAGCTGAGCTTGGATCTCTAGCCAGAGGTCCGGCTTGAACTGTGCATTTCTGACGCCTGTAGCGATGCGGAGGGCATTCTCAGGCACTTCTCCAGGCAACAGAAAGCCTTACCCAATGTTGTCCTTGAAAATGCTGAAGCTGCATCTGGTTTCCCTTCTTCATTCCTTTTACCCAGTAGGAAAAGAAATGCTCCGGGAAAGGAGGCTGAGCTAGGAGCTTACCATGGTTGGGCTCTTTGGAGGAGCATTCGGGCCACTGGAATAGGTCCCCCTCTACCTGCCCATCTCTACAAGGACAAGCAAGGTACAGTGAGGAGTGTGTATCTGGGGAGGTGACTGGTCTCACTGAAGCTGGAAAAAGTCGCTCTGATGGCCGGCTGGAGAACCAAGAATATGGTGCAGGAGAAGACTCAGAGAAATCGACAGTAGTTCATGGCCGTAGGTCAGGGAGAGATGGTGGTGGCTTGACTCAGCAGGACAGTGAAGGACTCAGCGGGAAAAGACCAACTTTGGAGATACAGGGCAGCAACTTGATGGACTAGACTCGGCGTGGGGTATGAGGGGAATCGAGTGGACTTCTAAGTTTTCCACTTGACCAAGAGGGTGGATGATAATGTCATTGACTGAGATGGGAAAAACTTGGCAAGGGATAGGCTTAGGGGGAGAACTGGTGTTCCAGTTGGTCAGAGAAGATTTGTGAAGCTGACAATGATACTTTTGGTAGAGAATCCAAATAGGTAGCTACAGAAACGCATCAGGAGTGCGGAAGGGTGGTCTTATCTGCAGATCTAGAGACATTTCCGAATAGAAGAGATTTAAGTCTTTGAACTGGCTGAAGTCATCTCTGGATATGGCATCCTCTGGAGGGTATACTGAGGGGGAAGTGGGGAAGGAGTAAACCCGAGGGTATGCTAATATTTCTTTAAAATGATTTTTTAGTTTTTTATTACAGGAGACATCATTCATTTTCAAAATGCTTATCAAAAAAGATAAAATGTGCCTCCCATTTGACCACCCCTAAATCCTGTCCTATTCCCCCAATTTATTCCTCAGACCCAGTATTGTGTATACCCCTTTCAGACCTTTAAAAATGCATTACATACATTTACATGTATATACAGAATATGTCATACTTAAATGGCGTCGTTCCCTGCAATGATGTTTTTTTAAAATTTTCACTTAATGTATGTTTCAGAGGTCTTCACCTGTCAATATATAGAGATTTAACTTGGTTCTTTCAATATCTCCTTGGTGTTCCATATAATTAATGTGTTGTGGTTTACATAACACTTCCCCCATCAATGGGTACTTAGGTTGTTTCCAGTGGTGTGCCCTTGCACGTCAACATCTGGAGATTGGGTTGATGAGAAGATGAAGGGCTACTCATGTATCCTGAGATAGAGGGAGTGACCAGAGAGGAGGACAAGGATGGATGGTCAGGATTCTGGAAGCCAAGACTGGGCTCAGTTCAGGTCACATTGCCAGTGACTGTCATAAGAGAAAGACACCCCAGGAACTTTCCCTCCTCTAAGCCCTTCCTTGCTTTTTTATTTTTTTTTTCCTTTTAAGGCTTTATATGAGAAAGAGAGAGAGAGTGGGGGAAGAAGCACAGGGACAGGGATGCCTGGGTGGCTCGGTTGGTTGGGCAGCTGCCTTCGGCTCAGGTCATGATCCCAGCGTCCTGGGATCGAGTCCCACGTCGGGCTCCTTGCTGAGCAGGGAGCCTGCTTCTCCCTCTGCCTCTGCCTGTGCTCGCTCTCTCTCTCTCTGACAAATAAATAAATAAAATCTTTAAAAAAAAAAAAAAAGAAGCACAGGGACAGGGACAAGCAGACTCCATGCCTAGTGCAGAGCCTGATGTGGGCCTCCGTCTCAGAACCCTGAGATCATGACCTGAGCCAAAACCAAGAGTCAGACATTTAACCGACTGAGCCATCCAGGTGCTCCTAAGCCCTTCCTTTCTTTGACTCACAAACTAAAGGCACCAAGACATCAGACCTGCAGGACTGAGGAGGTGCCTGTGTTTTTCTGCTGGCCTTTAGGCTGATGTGGTGACATCCACTGAGAGCTGGTCTCAGCCGAGTAACGGCGCTTCCTCCAGCCCCCGTCCCACGGTGTGATCGCCACCTCTGCTCTCTGCTGCATTAGAGAATTTCTTCAGCAGGTCTGCTAGCTTTGGAAAATCAGAACCAGGATTTTTTTTTTTTTTAATAATGCATTTAATCATTAGGAAAGAAAAAGGATGTAAATACCTTGGACCTTTTGAGATGCATTACGTGTGGCTGGAAGGATGAGTGAACGTTTTCATTAGAAAAGTGACTGAGCTGAGGTTGTGGCAAGGGGACATGATGCAGGGAGGCTGAGTCCACCTTCCAGAGGGATAACAGTCCTGTCAAGTGCAAGGCAGCTGAGACGCCACAGAGACGATGTTCCCCACCACTTGCTGGGTCTGGCCACCACGCTCTGTCTCCAGCTGCTCGAAACATAAATTGTCTTTAAACACCCAGGACCTGCCTACCTCCCACTGCCCTCTTTGGACCCATTTGTCAATCCCTTCTCATTCCATGGTCCTTTTTTTTTTGAGTCTTGATAACGCTTCTGAAGGGAGCTGGGGACACTTTTGCCATTCGTCACAAAATAATGCAACATTCTGTACATTTATTACAGTATACATTATGACTGCACTATTAACTTTAAAAAAACTTTCATTTCTCTGAAGTTTTCCTTTATCTTTACCAAACAGATACCCAGTATGACTGAGAATTTAATACCCTAAAGTTTAAGACCGGTTTGTAAACACAGTCCCGAGTGTCTGCTATTGATCTTTTGCTATTTTAATGCATTTTTACTGACCGACATGTCCTGTGGTAAAGAATATTGCCTAAATTAGTTATCTGATTGGTTCTTTTGATTAATGATGGGCCTGTGCTTCATTACACATGACAACATGATCAGAATAATCACTATCGCGCTACAAGCCAGGCCTGGCATTTTTTATTCCTTCATTTTTAAAGTTCATTTATAAAATTATTTAATGTATACGTCCTAAGTTGTAATTTATTTACATGACACTTTTTTCGATGGGAACTGTTGTACTGTGTCACAAATGGCTAAGAAAACAAGGTAAACTAGATGTACAGATCAATGTCTCTTGGCTCAAGGGGGAAAAAAACATAATCAAGATTCAGGAGCTGACCTTGTACCAAAGTCCAACTTGTCACAGAACAAACACTAAGATACCCAACAAATCACCAGGCACAGCAAGACGTGTTCTCATGCAGTCTCTTCTCTGTCGCCTTCTGTCTGCCCGGAACTTCAGGCCTATAGAGTTCTTAATTTCTCTCCTTCTGCCCACGGAACCGTCCCTGCCCTGCCTTCCAGCCTGCACTGATCAAGGGGACTTCTTGGCTCCTGCACAGTTTGGCAAGAAGGCCCCTCAGGGATACAGGATATTCAAAATCAGAATTTGGACTAGATATGAGTCACAAAATTGGGCCTGCTTCGTATGAGTTGTGCGGCATTGTATTAATTCTGGCGTCATATATGGGTTCCAATGGAGCCTCCAAAGTTTCTGGTGATATGATGGTACCTGCTTTAATTGTGGTTTGGCTGGGTAAGAAATTGTCTGGATACTCTGAAGTTACGGGTAACTGGCATGTTTGGGCTGCTCAAGATTTTTCCTTCCCCCTATGTCTTTTTGGCCTTCTAACAAAGACCAAGAAGAAAAGCTTTGCCCTTGTTCTTTCATTGGTTATGTCATTTTGTGACTTTCTGGACTTCAGATGAATCTGGTTTCCTGGGAGCCGAGGCTGGGTCCCAGGAGTCAGCTGTCAGACCCACCGGAATCCTTCCTGTAAGACCCCATTGCCCGGAGACAACCTGGCGGACATTCTCGCTACTCCTCCTCCAGGAAGAGTTTGTGGTCAGAAGGAGACCAGCCAAGGGGCATGCTGGATTGCATTTTTATTCCAGACAGGACAGGATTGTCCCCCTTTCTGTTTTGCTCACTCTCATCTCTTTCCAGTTGCCCCCATTCCCCTTATAAGGGGCCTTGGCATCCCTCTCGTGTCCATTTCTGCTCCCATGACTCCAGCACCAGTCTGATGGCACATGCAGGGCACCTGTGCTGTGTGCTTTCATGTCAACCAATGATGCACAATGCGAACTCTTGGTTCAGCATTGAATACTGGACGAAATGTGTGAATGGTGTCAGAGATGGAATAAAATGGAGCATTCCCTTTCGTCCTTCAGAATCCTCCATCACCCTGTGTTCAGGAGATTGACAGACTTCTGCCATTTACCAGTTGAACTTGAGCACAAAGTGGGTAGCCCAGAAGGTCAGGTGCATTGCAGGGTACAGTGGAAGCTGTTTGGGGACTCTTCGAGGATGGAAAGCACATTACTTCCAACAGACAAATACCACGCCAGACTCTCTCCTTCTCAGGTCCCAGAGCATGCGGACTCCATTTCTATCACACAGAGGAAAGCCTCCTTCCTGATGAGGTGGGATTTCAGCTCTAGGTACTCTGCTTCCTGTGATTCATGGCAACTCCTGGCAACTGTAGCATTTCGTTGTGTTATAAAAAGCAGACTCAAAGCACCCCACAGCACATAACAAAGTGAAAAAGTTCAGCCTACCACAGATCACTTGAATTTCAAAGTAAGGAGAAGGACAAGACACAGGTTGCCAAGCAAAACCACTTAAAATAAAATGAAGTGGATTTATATGGTTCTTTTTTACCCCTGGACTTAATTAATGTTGTAAATAATACCTCCTATCTTGTGCATAATGATTTGCTCTGTTATGCTATTAAAAAGTTCTGTTACGTCAGTTCACACAGGCAGTCATTGGCACAGTTTAGACATTAAATCGAACTTTGGTTAAAAGCCTACCACAGGAAATGAGTGTGTGTGTGTGTGTGTGTGTGTGTGTGTATGCACACGCAAGAACGTGTGTGTGCGTGCGCGCGCCTGTTGCCTTGTGAGGCTTTCTGGGGTGTAAGATAAGCCAGCAAGTGAGATTATGTTGAATATGCAAGTTATATGTTAATATGATTAAATGACTACTGGATTGCCCAACATAATCAATTGAAATATTCACCAACTTTGTGTTGAAATTGGAAGAAATTATTACCTTGAGGCTGCCAAACACATTTTGCAGCTTTGCATTTGCAATAATGCGTGTCTCACTTAGCATTTAAAAACATATTTTTGACTTTAATAAAGCAAGATGAGTCTATTAAAGAGATGCTCACTAGGATGGAAGGCAGATCCAACAAGCACGGAAAACCACCTAGAGGAGAGGCAGCTGGGCAATGGCGGTGCCCTTCTGCCCTTCCCTGCACCTGCCCTCCCTCGCTCCCTTTCCTCCTTCCTTGTAGCCACACTGTCCACGGACTGAGGGGGACTCGAGGGGAAGTTTTCCAAGGAAAAGCATTCTATTCCAAGCCATTCGTACTATTTTATCATTGAATTATTTGCCTTCACTCTAAAAATCCTACAAAATGATTTAGTCTCCTGATGTGATTTACTTGTATTTTTAAACTCCATGCAACTCCATCCAGATCACAGGGATGTAAATGTGTCTTCTCTCTCACTGAACAAGCACAGCTAAAACAAATAAAATCAAAGATGCATAGTCTTTCACCGTGGTTTTGCAAAATGTAAGTGATGGGGGGAAGGCAGCCGTCATTCGGCTCTGGTCTGTTATTGACAACAGCAGAAGTAAGAATTAGAAAACAAATACCCTTTTAAATGAAATGAAGTCAGAGGCCCACCTCGCTCGGGAAATACTAATTGGAACTACCTTGCTAATGCTAGCGAGTCACAGGAAGGAAACATTAAGTTATTATTTTTAATAATGTTTACAAGTATATCCAGCCATTTCCAGCCGGTGAAAGATGTCAGCCTTGGCCAAACGTGGCAGATCTACTTTTCACCAAAGATGCTTCTCGTCTTCCCCCTGATAGCAATCATTAATTTTATTTTTTAACTCGGTCTTCAAATGAAGACAGATGAGCTGGAGAGTTTTAAATGCAGGCTGCTTATGTTCAGAAAAATGGCTGTGAGATAGCAGATCACGGCATCTGAGCCGAGGCCAGTTACTGTTTGGGAAGAAAATAAAAACAGACGTAAGGTGAACAGTAGAGTGGGCCTGAGAAGAGCTACCAGTGAACGATGGGGCAAGGTCCATGTGCTGCCCTTAGGGCTGGCTCATTTCCTGATTGCCTTGGAGAATTCGAGACATAATTATGGTTAATTGTTCTTGATAATTTTAACATTACATTCCAATATTTATTTTTTATCAACAACCTTCTTAAGTGTCATAGATCAAAATGCCCCTCAGATATCACATCATCGCTAGTATTGTCCCTTATCTTTAAAAACAGTTTTCCCATTTGTGTAAATTCGTCCCAGCTGCATTTTCTCATCAAACATCAATTGCCTTCATTTGGTTGCCATCATTTTATCTTTAAGTTAAGGGTTTCAGACCTGACCTCCCTATAGGCAGCTCCAGGAAAATTCAAGACACCCCATCTCAGAGGTTGTGAAGGAAATTTTATACTGGCATGTAGAAAATCTTTTCACTCTCAGAGACCATCTGATTGAGATGCTTATGGTTCCATTTCATGACTGGTTTGGAGTGAGCACAAGGAAAAAGGGGGGGCAAAAAAGAAGGCAAAGTAAGCATGATGGAAGGTCAGCCAGAATGCTGGAAATCTGCTCTTCCATAAAAGCACTGAGAATATTGGCAAAACATTGTTGAAATCAATTTTTCTGGAACTCCATAATTTAACCCCAAACCTCCAATGATCTGAAGAGCATTTATTCTTGAGAAAAACAGTTAAGTCTTAGTAAGAGTAACAAAAATGAAAGCATGTTAACTTTCTCCATGCCCTCTCTTCTCCCCAACTCTGCGGTAGTCTCAGGATCACAGTAGGTGTAGAAACCAACAGTATAGCAGCCACTAAAGGGGACAGAATGGATTTGAAACTCCCTCTAAATCCGTCCTACCAGGGAATTGTCATTATTTTACCTGTTTGGCAGGTCCCCAGAAAAGCCTCATTCATGGGGCTTGTCTTTATCTGACCTAAAGCTCCTTCAATGGGAGGAGTCCTACGGCCAGGGTGTTTGTCAAAAACAATCAGCAGAAAATATTTAACACTGCAGTGGTCTGAGACAGTGATATGAGTTGGGACAAATGAGAAACTGGACAAAAACTTAAAAGAAAAATCTGAGAATTAGATAACTATGGGAAAGACTGATGTATTCCTGGGGATTTGGAGGACCGTGTATATGCATAAACCTATGCACATTCCCAGGGCTATAGCACTAGCAGGAAAGACTTAAGAAAACCCCAGTCTCTCACCTCTGGCCATCCCCAAGGCTCTGCACAATCAGGATGTGGAAGCTAAGGCAGAGTCGTAAACCACTGGAGCATTGAAGTAGTGACTCCACATGCAGAGTGTTTCAGCAGAGGGTGGAGCGCACCTGGATCAAGGCATGTAAGGTAATCTCTGTTCAATTATCAGCTGGCAATGAAGCTAACCAAGCAGAGACTTCAATGGCTGCACAAAAACAAACTTTGCAGGATTGATTCAGGAAAGTCACTATACCAACAAAAATAATTGCTATGATAAGCAATAGAAACAACAAAGGAAAGGGGAGAATCGGATATCCAGAACTGCCATATTATAATCTTTAAAATGTTCAGTTTTGGGCCACCTGGGTGGCTCAGTGGGTTAAAGCCTCTGCCTTCAGCTTGGTCCTGGGATCGAGCCCTGCATCAGGCTTTCTGCTCGGCGGGGAGCCTGCTTCCTTCTCCTCTCTCTCTCTGCCTGCCTCTCTGTCTACTTGTGATGTCTGTCAAATAAATAAAATCTTTAAAAATAAAATAAAATAAAATGTTCAGTTTTTAACAACAAAAGAGACATGCAAAGAAACAGGAAACTATACCCCATAAAGAAATTGGAATAATTTCTTTATGGGGTATAAATAATTGGAATAATTAAAGCATAAATAATTGGAATAATTAAAGAAAATATTTAACAAAATCAATGAAACCAAAAATTAGTTTTTTGGAAAGATCAACAGATTGACAAACTTTTGGCTAAACTCACCAAGAGCAAGAACAACAGCAACAGAGATGACTCAAATTATCATAATCAGGATGAAAGAGAGGGGATCACTATGGATCCTACGGAAATAAAAAGGATTACTTTGATCAACTGCATGCCAGCAAGTTAGATAACTTAGATGAAAGGGAAAACATTTCTAGAAAGACATAAATAACCAAAACTGACTCAAGAAGAAACAAATAATCTGAATAGACATGTAATGAGCAGAAAAGATTGAATTGGCAATTTAAAACACCATTCCACAGGCCCAGTTGTCTTCAGTGGTTGATTCTACCAAATGTTCAAAGAATGAATACCAATCCTTAAGAATATAAATAAAAATTCCTCCACAAAATACTAACAAACCAAATCCAGCCATATATACGTAACTATAAACAAAACAAAACAAAAATGAACAAAATAATATATAAACAAAATGAAAAATACATAAAAAGACAAAACAAAACTATATATAAACAAATCATATATTTTTATTATATATTTAATACATAGTATATAATATATACTAATATGTACTACATTATATGTTTACAGATACTGTATATTATATTGATATTGATTTATTTCATACACAATATATATTATAGATTTATAGATTTAAACATATATATGACTAAATATGTATAAAGGACTGTATGTTATAAGTAAGATTTATCCCAGGAATGCAAGGTTGGTTTAACATCTGAAAGTTAATCAGTGTAATACAACATATTAACAGGGTAAAGCTGATCATGATCATTTCAATGGATTCAGGAAAATTGCTTTAAAAATGCTGACATTTAACATGCTTTTGTAAGAAAATTACTCAACAAACTAGGAATAGACTGGAACTTTGTCAATCTGACAGAATATCTACAAAGAAACCAAGTTGACATTACAGTGGTGAAAGACTTCTCTTTAGATGAAGAACAAGACAAGAATGTCCACTGTCTCACTCCTATTCAAAATTTTACTGGAAATTCTCACGGGTTAGATAAGAAAAATAAATAAAAGGTAACCAGATTGGGAAAGAGAAGTGGAGCTATCTCTATTCACAGATGATAAGATCTTATATATAGGAAATCTCAAGTAATCCACCAAAAAACTATTAGAACAAATAAATGCTTTCAGTGAGGCTGTAGGATACAAGATCAAATGTATTTTTATATGCTAGCAACAAAACATTAGATTTAAAAGGCAATTGCCTTGGAATAGAAACAAAAAAATGAAATGGTTAGGAATAAATTTATATGTAATTGAGAGACTTATATCCCTAAAACTATAAAACATTATTGAAGCAAATTACAGAGATTAAGGAGTGCACTTGTGATGAGCACGGGGTGTTGTATGGAAGCATTGAACACTAAATGGCACACCAAAGCTAATATTACACTGTACATTAACTGACTAGAATTTAAATAAAAACTTGAAAAAACATCATTGAAAGAAATTAAAGTAGATCTAAACAAGTGGAAAGATATCCCATTGACAAGGATAGAAAAACAGATTAGGCAAAGATTCTTACATGGATCTATAGACTTAATGTAGTCCTTGTTAAAATCCCAGCTGCCTTCTGTAAGAAATTGGGAAGCTGATCCTAAAATTCACATGGAAATGCAAGGGATGCATAATAGTCAAAGCAGTCTTGAAAAAGAACCAAGTTGAAGGCATTATACTTCTCAGTTTTACAACGTAAACAGAACTATGGTAATCAATATATCATGGTATTGACATGAGAATATCTGAATAGATAAACATAATAGACTTGAAACTCAAGAACCAACCCCCTCGGGACGCCTGGGTGGCTCAGTTGGTTAAGCGGCTGCCTTCGGCTCAGGTCATGATCCCAGCATCTGGGATTGAGTCCCACATCGGGCTCCTTGCTCGGCAGGGAGCCTGCTTCTCCCTCTGCCTCTGCCTGCCACTCTGTCTGCCTGTGCTCGCTCTCTCTCTCTCCCTCTCTCTCTGACAAATAAATAAATTTTAAAAAAATTTAAAAAAAAAAGAACCAACCCCTTATATTTATGATTTATGGTCAACTAATTCTGGACCAAAGTGCCAAGACAATTCACCATCCACAAAATCTAATTCAAAATGGATTGTAGTCATAAATATGAGTTAAAATTATAAAACTGTTAGAAGAAGACAAGAGTAAATCTTCATGACTTTGGGTTCAGCATGAGTTCTTAGCTATGACATGGAAAGCACAAAGGGTAAAATCGAAAAAAAAAAATAGACAAATTCTTCTAAGTTAAAAACTTCAAAGGACACCATCAAGAAACTGAAAAGATAGCCCACAAGATGGGAGAAAGTATTTGTACATAATTTATCTCATAAGGGTAGTCTAGCCAGAATATATGAGTACTCTTACAACTTCATAATAAAAAAAGATAACCCAATTAAAATATGGGGAAAATGTTAAAATAGACATTTTTCCAAAAAATGTATGAAGGGCCCCAAAAACCTGTTCAACACCATTAGTCTTTAGGAAATTGCAAATCTGACTAAAATTAAAGAGACGGACAATCTAAGTGTTTGCAAGGCTGCAGAGAAACTGAAATCCCATACATTCCTGATGGGATTGTAAAATGGCATGGAAACTTGGGAGAACAGTTGCAGTTTATCAAAAATTGAAAGAGAGTTACTGTATGACTCAGTAATTCTACCCCTTAGTATATACTGAAGATAAATGAATACAGATGTTCATATGAACACTTGTACACAAATTTTCACTGCAGCATTATTGTTAGTAGATAAAATGTGGAAACAAGTCAAATATGCATAACTTAATGAATGCATAAATAAAATGTGTTATATCTATTCAATGGAAATGCAAGAAAAAAAAGAATGAAGTGAATGAAGTACTGATAATACTACAAATGGGTGAATCTTGGAAACATTATGCAAAGTGAAAGAAGCCAGTCACAGAGACCACACACTGTATGACCTCATTTATATGCAATGTCCAGAATAGGCAAATCCATAGAGACAGAAAATAGATTAATGGTCCTCAGGGGCTGGGGTTGGGGGAGTGGTGGATGATTGGTAGTGGGTGTAGAGGTTCTATTTGGGTTAATGAAAAGGTTCTGAAAGGAAATGTTGGTGTACTCTGTGAATATACTAAAATCCACTTCTCTGTACTGGTTAAAAAGATAAATTTTGTGGTATATGAATTATACTTCAATAAACTATTGCTTCTTAGCTATTAAAACTATTATTAAATAAATATGATGACAAAAACGGGAAAGACAATTCTGCAACTGATTTGCATTTTATATTATCATCAGCCTCTGAGAAAAAGGAGGCCAGAAATGATAACTTTGGTGTTTCAGTGAAGATCAAGAAACCGAGCATTGGGTGCTGGGATCACCAGCCTTGTCATGGTGTAGGGCACATTCTACTTTCCCAGTGGGTGTGACAACTTGTACAAGGCAGGGCTGCCTTACTCATCACTATCTTCTTCTGTAACACCTCACTCTCTACACCTGTCACAAAGCCTTAAAATATGATGATCTCAAATTATAGGTGAGTAAATTGATTAGCCACCAAAAGTGTGAAAATCCCATAAAAGAATTGTGAAGTCATGATGATGATGATGATGAAGAAGAAGAAGGAGAAGAAGAAAGAGGAAGAGGAGGAGAAGAAGGAGGAGGAGGAGGAGGAGGAGAAGAAGAGTGGCACTATTTATGGAGAGGCTGGCAAAACCAGCTTTGAAGAACTCTCCAAAGGTGACTTCTAGAAATCTGTTCTGCAATGGATAAATTGCAGAAATAAGCTTTGAACTGTCCAGGGGTACTATGATGAACTTCAGCTCTTGTATGGTGTCTATACTTCTTTTTTTATGTGCTTATTAATACTTTCCCAGCTGATATGTAGGAGTTGGCAAAGAAGGGGAGCACAAAATGCAAAAAAGCCAGTCTCAACATTTATTTCTCTTTGAAGTTTATTTATGTTCTTTGCTTAACATTGGGCTTTAGGTTTTGGAGAAAAGAGGCCAGTAAAGACCACAGCTGGTCTTTCTGTGCTACTGGGCTATGTCTGTCCCTGGCTGCTAATAAGCCTTCTACTGTGGTCTGGATTTCTGAACAACAGCCATTGTTCTTCTGCCTTGGTCTAGAACAGATTTCTAGAAGTCACCTTTGGAGAGTTCCTTCAAAGCTAGTTTTGCTAGCGTCTCTATAAATAGTGCCACTCTCCATCATCATCATCATCATCACTACTTCACAGTTCTTTTATGGGATTTGCACACCTTTGGTGGCTAATCAGTTTATGCACCTATAATTTATTGAGGCCATCATATTTACAAGGCTTTGTGGCAGGTGCAGGGAGTGAGGTGTTAGGGAAAGAGATAGTGATGAGCAAGGCAATGTGTCTTCTGATAATTTGGTAAGAGTGAAGAGAATGTTTCTGCATCTGCTTTGTTATTTCTACCAGGGGCCCTTATTCCCATATACCTCACTTCAAAGCCTCTCCTCTTTTTCTCTCTCTACCTGCTTTCCCTTCCCTCTGTTGTCTTTTCCTGTAGGTGAGAGAGGAGTCAGGAGGCCGGCACTCTTTTCTGAATGGAGGAGAGAAAGTTTATCACACATATGGAGGAGAATTTTAAAAATGAAAGGAGGCGTATGGTGGGGTGGCTGGGAGAGAAAGTAATGGTCCAAAGTGGAGGAAAAATAAACGTTGCTCCTATTAGCATTGCCATGGGGAGTGACTTAATGATATTCTGTGCTGTGTCTGTAGGAAATCCCTTACATCTTGTAGATATAGAAATGATTGAAACAGAACAGCAAAAACACGGTGTAAAAACAAGACTACAGAGGTTAAACAGGTTGAGGTGTCTGGCAGCTCCAAAAACATATGAGAAATATGGCCCTGGGGTGCAGCAAATTTAATCTCTGAGCAGGTTTATTGTTTTATCAGGTTTTTGTTTAAGGAGGGTTTCATTATATATAACATCGAGATAAATTTTTGCACAGCAGATTTATTCAACAGGTTTACTCCTTTACCAGGTCTCATAGTATTTTACCACTTGGTATGTGGGTTCTTATTCATCAAAAGGGTTTATGACTTATCAGTTATGAATTTTAAAAAGTTTTACTAATAATGCGGGATGTGCTGAGATTTATACGCAGTGCGTTCATTCTGTCAGGAATGTTTTGTTTTGGAGCAAGCTACACTGGAGACGTAATATAAGCAAATTGCATGGTTTATTTGTAATGAGCAGACCTGGTCTCTGCAGGGCCCCCTGCTATGAGCAATGGATTTTATTCTTCATTTTATGGTGGCCTGAGATACTCTAATGATTTCTGTGAGTCAGGTCATCCGTGAGTCTAAAGCTTTGTCTAAAATATCTGTGGCCCCCTTTCCCTGTTGTAGAACAAGCTCACCTCACTCGCTGATGGAAGCGCAGTGCCAGACTGGCCACCCAATCACACTGTTCTGGGAGTGTTTTAAAGCCCCATTTCTTCCAGTAGAGACAACCAGGGCTGCCAGTGCTGAGGTCAGAATCATTCATTTGCACTAGTGGTCATCCTTCGTGCAACTCAGGTGAGGCCCCCGACCTGACCAACAGATATTTTGTAAAGGAGAGCTCCTGCTTGCCTGGGGTTAGCTACAGGTGTTTATTTCATCATGGCGATAGGGTGCACAATCCCAGCAGACGGACACCTTCTTCGGTCCTGACCTGCCTGGGTGTCATTCATGACGTATTTGTGGCATCTTCCATAGTCACCATCGCATCCTAGATCGTCACAAAAAATGTTCTATAGAGTCACCAAACATGCCCAGTTTCAGGAAAAGATTTGCCTCCCTGTCTTTGCTGAGCAGACAAGTAAGTGTAATCCCAGCAGAGTTCCAACTTCTCCACTCATTGGGATAGAAATTCCTGGCAATGGGACAAAGTTCTAACAGCAGTAACTCTGGTCAATGCTTCCAAAATCGGATAACTGTATTCTTTTTATTCCCAGAGGAAGTCAACACTGCAGAAGACACTGATGTCAGGAGGCAAGGTTTGCAGTTGGTTTTCACATCCTGGTTCAGCACAGAATCAACCATTCCTTGAGAAAAAAAAATGATTCATGGCCAATGACTGGTCAAACTTACTGCATTGGCTCCTCTTGGTCTTATGCCTCATGTCTACTGTTTAACTCCTTTAACTGTTGACTCCAGGACCACCTCCTCCTTTTGAAAACTATTCTGACCCCTTTGTTCCTCTGTGTGATTTGCATTTATTTTTCAAAAGAATGCCCAATCGGGTTGGTTTCCACCCAGTTCCCTCGCCACGGGTGTTGCTGCCCTGATTTTCATCCATCTGTGGTGGGTACTCAGGACTCTGCAATGTTCCCTTGTCTTTTGAGCCCTGCAGTGAGGGCTGTGGCTGGGTCCACCTGCACAGCAGGGTAGCAAGGCTCGCAGCACAGGATGCTCTTTGGATCTGTTTCCTCATGAGGAGCTCAGTCCAGCAGTCCTCTAAAAATATCCCCATAGTTACTCTTCCTCTCTCCTGGCCATTTTCCACACTGAAGCCAGTGAATCTTTTTAAATGAAAATCTTATCATGCCGCTTTCGAGTAAATCTATTAATGCCTTCACATTTCCCTGAGAACAAACTTCGCCTGACCACTAAGGTTCTTCATGAACCTGGCCTGCCTCGCTCTCCAGCTTTATTTCAAGCCCTCCTCCCTCACTCCCCAGTGTTCAGGAGCTTGTCTTCTTTCTCCCTGAGAGCATCGAGCTCCTTCTCAACTCCAAGTCTCTGACCCTTGGCAATTTTCATCTACTCTTCTAATATCTTTTCCCCTTACTCTTCACCTGGCTCCCTCCCCAGGTCATTTCTATCATTTCCTCAGGAAGTTCTCCACAGTCTCCTGTCTGGATGCCAGGCACACATTGGTGATGAATCTCTGCTCTTTCTTCAAAGTCCTTCTTGGAAATCTAGCTAGATGTTACACAAATACTCAGACAAAAAATGTGTATGTTTCCTTAATATGAATGTGAGTTCCATTGACGGCTGGACCATGTCTCATTCATATCAGGGTCTCCAGGATTGGTTCAATGGTGTTGAGCAAACATTTCTTGAGTGGGTAAGTGAACGAAGGAATGTTTCTTGTCTTCCCCATAAGTTTTAAAATCTATTTGTGCTGGGATTCTGTCTTCACATTTTCATCTCTGTCCATGGCATCTTGCCCAGGACTATCTGTCTGACGGGTTAAATTCAGAACTTTGATCTCCTTAGCACTGCCCTCCAGCCAGCTTCCAGTCCTCCCAGAAGTACTTGAAGCAGAGTGCTGCCAGTGCTTGTTCTGAGGTTTCTTCAGGAAGACTTTAAAGGGGAACATTTTCCTTGTTGGTTATTTGCTGTGTGGAGTTTTATGCAGTAGCCTCATGGCAAACACATTTGCTATCTCCCATTTCTTTCTTGCTGGTAGGGGCCATGTTTTTTGTTGGGTTTTTTTGTGTGTGTGTGTGCTTGAAATTGAAATGAAATGAAATTATGTTACATAATATTTAATAGAGCTATCCCAGAGTGCCTGGGTGGCTCAGTTGGTTAAGTGACTGCCTTTGGCTCAGGTCATGATCTTGGGGTCCTGGGATCAAGTCCCACATCGGGACTGCTCAGCCGAGAGCCTGCTTCTCCCTCTTTTACTCTCCCTCTTTGGACTCTCACTCTGTCAAATAAATAATTAAAATCTTAAGAAAAAATGTTGGAATTATCCCAGCCCCAGCGGAAAAACCCAGTAGGTATAAACAAATAGTCCCCAAAGCTTGGTCTACAGAACCCGTCTCTGAGACATTTTGAGGGAGTCCTTTAGGTCAAAACTATTTTCACAATAGTACTTCGGCATAATTTGCTTTTTCTGTAATGCTGACATTTGCCCTGATGGTAAAAAGTAATGATGAGTAAAATGGCTGGTGCCCTAGCAGGAATCAAGGCAGTGGCACAAAATTGTACTAGTAGACATTATATACTTCACTGCCATACACTCACAGTAAAAGAAAGAAAGAAATCTATTTTATTTGAGGATGCCCTGATAACGTAGTAAAAAATACAATTTTTATTAAATCTCAACTCTTAAGTACATGCCATTTTATAATGCTGACTGAGGAGGTGGGAAGGAGGCATACATCAGTCTCACTGTTTACCAAAATACAGTGACATGGACATCCCAAGGAAGTGTCTTTGGGCAGTAGTTGTGAGCTGAGATAGCTGGTCTTTTTCATGGAACACAGTTTTTACTTTACATAACGTTTGACCAACCATGGTTCTTCAGACTTGGGCATTTGGCAGATGTTTTCTCAAAAATGAATAAAGGAAACAGTGAACGGTGTCCATTGCCAATGATGAAATGTAAGCTTTTGTACTAAACTTAAAATTTTTAGAAAAATGGTTATTGCCACTATGAGCTTGACAGTTCCCAATATTTTAAGAATTTTCTGATGAGGTTGGTGGAAACACTAAGGAATATAATGTTTCAATTTTGAGTAATAAAACATCTCAATATTGGAAGATGTACATCATTGAGTGAACCAATATTTTCCAAATGGCCAGTGTGTGATGTCACCAAGTCATGCCTATATAAAGATTCATTCAAAGAGCAAGATAAACCAATGGATGTTAGTGTGACAGAATATATAAAAAGTTCTTTGACGTGGCTTCTGACTCCACATTGCCCCTAATCTTCGAAAAGCTACCACTTGTTGAGTTTTAGTACAGTATGAAAGAAGAATATCCATGGTTATCTGAAAAGATTATTAGACTACTTCTCCCTTTTGCAACCATACATCTTTATGAGGCCAGATTTCTTCTTATACTTTTCAACCAAACCACATACCACAATAGACTGAAGGCGAAAGCAGATCTGAGAATACAGCCACCTTCTATTAAACCAGGCATTAAAAATTTTACAGAAATTAAAAAGAATACCATTCTTCTCACCATTTTTTTCATTTGGGTAAATGTCATTATTTTTTTATAACTATATGTTATTTATGTTAAGATATTATGGGTTTATTATTTTTTCTAGGAAATAAATCTTTTAAAGTTTATCGTGTTAATTTCTTTTTTAAAAGGATTTTATTTCTCGGGGCACCTGGGTGGCTCAGTGGGTTAAAGCCTCTGCCTTCCGCCCAGATCATGATCCCAGGGTCCTGGGATGGAGCCCTGCATTGGGCTCTCTGCTCCGCAGGGAGCCTGCTTCCTCCTCTCTCTCTGCCTGCCTCTCTGCCTGGTTGTGATTTCTCTCTGTCAAATAAATAAAAAATTTTAAAAAAAGATTTTATTTTTCTGAGAAGAGTGAGAGAGAGAGAGGGAAAGAGAAGAAGAGCAGGGGGGAGGGGCAAAGGGAGAGGGAGAAGCAGATTCCCTGCTGAGCAGGGAGCCTTCTGCAGGGATCCATCCCAGGACCCTGGAATCATGACCTGAGCCAAAGGCAGCTGCTTAACTGACTGAGCCACACGAGTTCTGCTCAACATTGTTAAACCATAGGATTAACCAGCCCGAGAGCTGTCTTGTCCCTAGGCTTCTGATATTTGAGAAAACTGGGTTTCTCCCATTGGGGGAGGGGTTTCCTTTCATTTAAAAGCCAAGCGCATTCTGATATAGGAAAAGCTCCCAAACTCTAAACATATAAAGTAACTCATGACCGGGATGAAGAGTCTTTTTTTTTTTTTCCCCTTTTGACTCTTTTTACTACAGAGCTCAAATTCACATCCTCCTCAAAGATCATTAGTACTGCATGCCCAATCTCTAGGTTTTATATACGGCAGTTTGTAGGTGGGCATACGATTTTTCCTCCTCATAGCCCCTCTTACCATCCAAACCAGCAGAAAAATAAATAGCCATATAAAAGAGGTGAATGCCACAGACAGCAAGAAACTGCCGGGATCTATGCCGTGCTTCCCCCAAAGAGTCATTTCAGTCTATTAGGCACATAATGCATGTTTTAAAAAAGAACCCGTTGTAAATACATATTTGTTTAGATGGACTGCAGCACACAGGGAATCTCCCAGGGAGAGAGGATGTATTTTACAACCTGCCGAAAAAGATCCTGCAAAAGGTAAAATAAGGGCAAACAGAGAGGCATAGAACCCCTCGCTGTTCCAGCCCCCCAGAGGCTGAATGGAAGCCCGGTCCCTGGACAGTGCTGCCTGGGCTGGCGTGACACTCGGACACCTTGACCGCAGAGGCAAGAGACCATGGCCGCTTGTGTCACTGACGTCCTGGGACCATTCAGGCTAACCCTGGGATCCGAGAAGAGATGGGGAGGGAAGTCCTCTGACACCAGGCAGCGGTCTTAAGCCCTGAGACTCAGGTGAAGCTGAGATTGCTTTTCCTGGCTGTGGGGGAGCATGAACAGAAGTGGAGTACCCCCTCCCATCTGTGGGTGGCTCAAGTTGCTATTCAAACTCAGAGGAGCTCAGGACCTTTTTTTAGGGGTAAATGAATTGTTCTTATGTCTGACTAGTGCCACGGCTTTAAATAATAGTGACAGCTGGACCCCTGTCCTTATACTGGAAAATTCCAGGGAAAGCAGCATCAGTTTGATGATTAGTCCCATGTAGGAGGGGTCTTGGGAGAGAAAAGCTGGGTGCCTAGTATTGAAGTTCAGCCTCTGAGAGGTGTGGGGGTCCTTTTCTACTTCATTCTGTGGATGCACCATATTTCCTCTGTGTTTTGCCAGAGAACATTGGCTTTTGGGTACAAATAGAGTGCCCCACTCCCTTCAGAGTAATTACGCCAGCGATGATGTGTACTTCCTGAGGCATCCCATCAAGAGGACTGAGATGTCAAGTTGTCTATTAATCAATGATGCCAAGACTGTTCACCTGATGAAAGCCATAACTTCCCTGCCTCTTCGTTATAGAAATAACCTTGGGGATTTTGTAATGAGTGAATAATCTGTGGGACAGTTCTTAGGAATCATGTAAATATCCTCTTCCCCAGGGATTTTTCAACCCATGATTTTAGAACAATCTATGACTGAGTCAATTATTACATTAATGTTTGCAAAATGGTGATTTTTCTAATGCATCGTTGCTTCTACAATCATTAGCTGGTGTTGATACGTAGACAAATATGTGTTACCGTAGACTCCTGGATTCTTTTTTAGTCAGTATGCTATAATCTATTATTACCATTATTCTCTTCCATGCTCAGATTGTCTCCAGTTTGGCTCCTAGGAGCCCCTGGAGCTTAAGGACTTCCTTGCTTTCTGTCATAGGTTATTCCAGAGTCAGCTTGCCCCTCTTGTCCTAGAGCTGGAATCAGCCACCTCACCCAGAGGCTCTAGTTCTTTGTAGTGGAGAATGGCATTTGTAAACCAAGATCTGGGTTCTCGATGTGGTCATTGCTACTGGATGGCCGTTGCTTCTAGGCTATTTCCATAGAAAGAGCTAAAAAATAGAGTGTTTCTTTTTTGCTTCTTTCCTTGTCTGTCTTTAACAAAATCATGACTTGATACGAATCCCTCCAACTCAATTCCAATACCACAAGTGTTTTCCCTGCTTTCCTTTAACCCACATTGGCTGGTCATTTCTCAGCGAAAATTCTAGTTCACAACAATGCTAATCACACTAATGATATATGAATTTTCCCCCTTCTGAGTTACAGTATGCACTCCATAATTTTAAAATTACTAATTATTGATAGCATGGCGAACACCAACCTGCTAACTAAAGTTTACCGTATCTTTGCTCGTTCACGTTGTAGTTGTCTTGCTGATACGTTTAATCTGAGTCCAGTCACATGAAGAGGTATTAGAGAAATCCAGATTTGGCTGTTTCATAGGATAATTGCCTGGATTCTTCAATGTATCAATGCTAGGGAAGTAAGAAAAAAAAAAGGGTGAGGGAAACAGTTATAAGTTACAGAAGATAAAAGAGACATAGTGACCAAATGTGAATGTAGGATCTTTGATCGGATCCTGAAAGGGCGGTGGAAAAAAGCTGTAGGGTATTTTTAGGAAAAATAGATAAATATAGACTGTATATTGCATAATATTACTGTATTCTTATTCAATGTCTTGGCTGTGATAATGGTACTGTGGCTATATATTACATTTAGGGAGCAAGTCTGTATTTTGAAGACACTTCTGGGTCCTCAGAAATACTTTTTGTTTTATCTCCCTTTTAAAGGTACAGATGATGAGAAATAAACATAATTGCAAATTTAACTCATAGGCATGTACTTTTGATGTTTTACCTTAAGCTATGTCTAATCTACTTAGACCATCCACCAGTTTTACTGTGTTTTTCATTTCTAGACAATCTAGAAAATAGGGTGTTTTTTATTTTTTTTAATCCACATGCTCTCTTTTCAAAATGTCTGTTTCACCTGTTTCCCCTTCCATCCTGCGGGAAGTTAATTCTTTTTTTTAATTTAATTTTAAAATATTTTATATATTTACTCGAGAGAGAGGGAGCAAATGAGAGAAAGAGAGAGAGAAAGAAGGGGGCAGCGGGTGGGGCAGAGAGAGAAGGAGAAGCAGACTCCCTGCTGAGCAGGGAGCCCGATGGACTCCAGGATCATGACCTGAGCCCAAGGCAGATGCTTAAATGGCTGAGCCACACAGGAGCCCTTCAAGTAAGCTCATAGATCCAGAACACTGAGGGAGGGAGTTTCCGTTTCCTTTCCCCACGATGGCCTGTGACTTTTTTTTGTTTTTTTTGCCTCCCCTTTAACAGAGGGTGCACCTTTTTGAAGGTACCGTGTGGAGGGAGACATCCTGTTTCAAGCCCTATCCACACTAAGGCCAGATCTTTAGTCCTCATACAGCTTTTAAGCCCCCAGCCCTGGATTGCCCTAAAGGGTACTGCCATGAGCTGGATGGTGTTCCTTCAAAACAGGTCTGTTGAATTCTAAACCCCAGCATTTTAAAAGGTGACCTTATTTGGAAACAGAATCTTGACAGAGGATATCAAGTAAAATTGAGATCATGAGCATGGGCTGAAATCTAATATGATCGGTGTCCTTGTGCAGAAAGGAAATTCGGACACAGGGATAGACACCCATAGAGGGAAGAGGATGTGAAGACACAGAGAATGCAATGTGAAGACAGAGGACTGGTGTGATGGGTCCCAAGTCATGGGAGACCCAGGGCGGCCAAAGCCAAAGAGAGGCGTGGGACAGCTCTTCCCTAGCAGCTTCAGGGGTTTCATGGTCCTGTTGACCCCTCTACTCCAGACTCCTGGCCTCTAGAGCAGTGAGACAATGCACGTCCATCATTTTAAGTGCCCCAGTTTGTGGTAGGTTATTACAGGAGTGCTGGGCAGCTGACCCCTTCCACCATGTTGCCCACCGCCGAAGGACAACAGTATTGGCACCTGCTCACTGCCCTTGACCTCAGTTCCCTCTTCACTTCTGACCCCTGAAGATTTCCTTTCTTAAGCTCAGCTTTGTATTTGTAATATTTTTGGGTTGTTCTATCCTACCCAGTGTTTCTCTGCATGTGTAGTTGGAGAGAAGTCATGTTATCTCATGTTTTCCAGCTGTCCCCCATCGTTGACCTGTGAGCTGCTGGGAACCCAAAGGACTACGAGGCAGACATTTCCAGAATGTCCTCTTTAGGCAGCCCTGAATGAATGCTTCCCACTAGTACCACCGTGAGTGTCACCTAGGGGTAGGCCTACAGCATGTTGCATTGGACTCAGAAGTGGGCAAGACGCATATGAACCCCAGGCTGACTGAGGCCTGAGTGAGGGACGCAGTGAATAAAGCTGGCTGGGTATATCAAACACCAGTTACTTTGAACCCCTCAGTTTCATGGTGTCACTGTTTTTTTTCTCTGATAGCAAGCTGGGTCTCACGTCCTTAATTCTATAGTCACGTACTCGTGCCACGCAAACTTAATGCCAAGTGACCACTGTCCTCCGAGGCCTGAAGAGGCAGGTCAAGGTGAAGTAGGGTGTGTCCACTGTAGGGTAGCTGCTGTTTGTGAAATATTATCAGATTACTCTATTTTTCAAAACAAAGGAGTTCAGATCTTGATGTGAAATCTCTTGATTTTGGAATGTTGGCACTAAGAAAGAATTCAAAAAATTTAAAAACATCGGTCAAACAAAATATATGTATATGCTTGTTTCATCAATTTACGGAACATGATTTGATGATTGCTTTTTCAAAACTACTAGTGACATAACTTTTCTGAGGAGGAAAACTATTCTATAAAACAATAACAGACGTTTGCAGTTCTCTTTACCACCCTTTTGTCGCAAATGGCACATTTCCCTGTGGCAAAAAAGCAAATTCTAAGCAGTGGCACTTTTGTTCGCCTTTTATTTATTTTTTAAATACAGAGAAACTCTTGGTTTTAAAGGTGTGTTTTCCTTTAAGGAAAATGATAAAGAACGCAATTAATTGGAAACAGACATCGCTTGACCCCCAAGTTCTGAAAACAGACAGGGAAACTCAAGGTCAACTTTGAAATTCCAAGTTTAATTTACTCTGTTGTTTTTCTTCCTTCTCCCTCCCCAGAACATTCTATATTTTGTTAGCCTCTGCCAGAAGAAAGATAGCTTCATTTTGATCTCCCTCCTTGGGAGGGGGTGTTAAGTAATTATGACTCTGAAGGGGCCCTTTCAGAGAGAGACACCTGCTCTCACCTATGGGGTGTTGTATCACGAGGGATGTCTGGCCATTGTTTTCTGAGTGATAAGGGGTGAACTAACTTGTTCCTGAGTGTGAGGGACCGGCATTCCTCTAAGAAGACAGCTCTTCTAAGTCGAAGCTTAGTAGTGCTTGGGTTCAGCGTGCTTAGGATTCCGGTCTGCCCACTTGTCCCTGCTGTAGGAATGAGGAGAAGCTTCAGTGACAACATGGATAGTTGTACTGACACTGTTGTGCCACGTTCATTCTTTACGGGTCGCAGGAGGCAGAGAGCTCCAGATGGCCACCCATTTAACCCAACCAGCCTCTCAGATGTGGTTCTGACACTGCTTGTCCTTCTCAATGTCTGTTTTGGGGCAGTGCCTCTGATACGTTTTGTCTTCCCTAATAACGAAGTGTAGGTTCATCATTTATCAACCTGCTGTGCAATTTGGAAGTTTCTCCATGGTTTCAGCCTGAATGATCTCTCCAGCCTGAGGCTTTCCTAATCTTCTCCTTTTCAACAGAAGTCTTTTATCTGCCATAGAGAACACTTGCGTTCTCTCTGTACCTTTGCCCGTGGCCTCCAGAGTCAGTTGGTTTGCAGGATCTGCAGCTCTGTGAAACGGCTATGTGGATTCTAAGCGTTGGTGAAAAGTATGTCTTTAAATGTGTGCCTTCTCCTTTATTCCCATTAACCTTCCATAGGAAACTTCTTCAACATCCGTTGCCCCTCTCTATCAGCCTGTCTACCCTCTCACACCATCATTCTCATAATTCAGCCCGAGTGAGCTTTCTAAGACAAAAGCTGACCACATCATGACCAAGGTTTAACCTTTTGATGACTCTGTTACATAGAGAACAAAAGTCAAAACCTATAGCCTAGCATTGAAAAGCCTTAAGAATCCATCCTTTACCGAGTTTACCAAATTTTTCTCTTGACCTGATGCCTCCATTCAGGCAACATCAAACTGTTTTATGTACACCAGGTAGAAGCAGCATATCGGACAAGAGAATTTAGTTCATTTTATAGAAAGTAATTTTATATACCCAAGATCATGATTTCATAACATACAAAGCAAAAGTAATAGAAATATAGAAAGACTGTAATAAATCCTTGTTTATACTGAGAGATATTTACCTGACCTCTCTCAGAATTCAAGAAATTAAGAACATCCAGACTAAAATAGAAATGAGAGCCAAATGTACACCTCAAACATATACACTTGTATGTCAATTATATCTTCACAAATCGAGGAAAAAATTAAAATGAGAAATGTTATAAAAAATTTGAATAATCAATAATGAGCTTGGCTATATATATGTTTGCATATAGGCGCACACTTCTAAGCAAAAAGAAAACTCACATTAGTGTCAAACACCCATGACATATTTACAAAAGTGACTGTGCATTTAAGCCACAAGGAAAACACCTATAAATGCCTCGAATCAGAAATGCCATGGATCATAAAAAGAGATCACATTAAAAATGCAGACTTCTAAAATCATCCATGAGTTAAAAAGAAGATAAAATCAAAATAATAAATTTATGAAAAATAAGAGTCATACAAATATTTTAGTAAAACAACTAATGGCAACTGAATTTTAAGCTTAAAAAGAATTTTAAGGGCCTATACTAGAAAATTAAAATGGTGGAAATTAAATGAACCAAATACGTAATTCAAGAAGCTGGAGAAAATATAATAATATAAACCCAAAGAAATTAGGAAAACATTGATGATATTAACAAACCCAAAATTTATGAAAGTTCTTTAAAAAGCATCATTAGCTTTAATATCTGGTTTCAAAAAGACAAAAAATGTCTGTCCAGTATGGTCAAAAAATAAGATATAGAAAGATAGATAATATTAAAAATGAGGAAAAGAATATAACTTCAACAAATGAGGAAATTGTAAAATTAAGTAAACAGTATTGAATCTTAAATATAGGCAAAATAGAAAATTTTCTAGTAAATACAAGAATGAGTAAGATTGATTTAAGTGGACAACCTTTAAAAAGCAAAATTTGTAGAAGAATTTTTTTAAATAGCGTAAAAAAAAAAGCTTTCTTAAAAATGGCTCCAGATCTAGACCATCTGTAGATAAGTTGTACTAAAACTTCAATAAAATGGGTAATACTTATATTTCACAGAATCTTTCCCAACTATTCTACAATAGTAATATTTCCCTGACACTAAAAGAAGACAAAAGTATCATAAAAAAGAGAACTTCCTTTATTTAATATATAAGCATAGATACAAAAACTCTAGATAAGATATAATCATGAAACTCATTATTAAGTTGAGTTTATCTTGGGAATGAGAGGATAGTTACATCTTCAGAAATCTATTTCTGTAATTAATGAAATTAAGAGATTAAAATAGACATGTCACTTGAGTAGGCATTAAGTAAAATTAATCTCTCATTCACTATTTTTAAAAGCCACAGTAAGCTGAGAAAGGAAAAAAAAACTTTTTAACCCAATAAAAAGGTTAAGAAATAGAAATTAAACATGTAAAATTAGGAATATTTTATTTGATTTTGTTAAGAAACTAGACAAGAAACTCACTGAAGTCCTAGCCACTACATAGAGAAACGAAATTAAGTGAGTAGATAAAATATTGTGATAGAAAAAAAAAAAATCACTATTTAGAATTAGTATGTATACATGCTTGACAAATTAAGTAAATTCCTTGGAATTATTATTTGAAGGTAGTTGGATTCAAGATAAATATAGAAAAACAGAATTTCTAAACAACAAGAATAATAGGAGATACACAGTGAAAATAACTCATTTGGTAACAATGAAACACATACGTCATCTAGGAAAAGGCTAACAGTGCGTGTGTAGGACTTGTAGAAACAAAACCATAAATGCGTATAAAGGTCACAAAGGCGAGAAGGCAACTGAAGAGTCTTCAGAGGTAGGAAGCCTTATTTATGCAAACTTGTCAAATCTCCCCACATTAATTGTCTATTCAATATCCAGTGGTCTCCTGTCTTGGACTGAGGACTTCTTGCCTAGGAGGTAAAACTGGAGACAAAGACTTGCCTGTAGGGAGTTTATTTTAGGAAATGATCCAGCAGCCTCTGGAATAAAAGGGGCTGCTGGGGCACCTGGGTGGCTCAGTGGGTTAAGCCTCTGGCTTTGGCTCAGGTCATGATCGCAGGGTCCCGGGATCGAGCCCCGGATCAGGCTCTCTGCTCAGCGGGGAGCCTGCTTTCTCTCTCTCTCTCTCTCTCTCTCTCTCTGCCTGCCTCTCTGCCTATTTGTGATCTCTCTTTGTGTCAAATAAATAAATAAAAATCTTTAAAAAAAAAGGGGGGATGTTTCTGAGGAGCATCACTGGGGCACAATGGGGTCTGATACCTCCTCTCCCAATCAAATCCCAGTAACAGATTTTTAAGGCAATGTGACAAGCAGATTCTGAAACCATAGGGGAGAGACATTACAGAAGAATCCTGAAGACAGTTTTGAAAAAAGAATGTAGGATGATGTAGTTAGGCTAAGTTCCCTACCAAATTTCCACACCTAATCTAATAGCATGGCCATTGCAGTTTTGTGATCTTACAAAAGAAAGAGCGCGATGGCATACCTTGAAGAGGGAAGAAAGAGGACCATGTAACTGAGGGTTTAGTTTATGGCAAAGGCATTACTTTGGATGGGAGAGGAAAAACAGACCAATTACCCAACGATGAAGATGGTCTGCTATTCATTTGAAAAATTAGCCCTCTGTTTCATGACATACAAAATTTCAATATAGATTTAAAAGTTAATAAAAACAATTAGAAGAAAATAATATTGGGGCATAAAAAGTGTGAAATCCAGAGTCTGTGAACAAATAGGTGGACATATTTCACTGTATTAAACACACAAAAATCTTCTGCAGAAAAGACAAATGATATATTGGGAGCAATATTTAATAACATATATTTTAAAACATTCAAATTTTCTAGTAAGCAGAGAAATTAAAATTAAGACAAGAATATCCATGTTTATACCTTAGAATGGCAACATTTTAAATGACTAGTATATCCTGAGCAGGCAAGGATGTAAAAAATATACCATGCCATCCACCATTTGATAACATCATCTGAATTTAAAATGTACACGCCCTCAAACAAGTAATCTCAATTTTGGAGATCTAGTTTACAGAAACACTTCCATGAATGTGCAAGGACTTAATATATGAAATTTTATATCAAAGTCTTATTTATAATAACGAAAAAATTAGAAGCACCTTAAATATTTTATAATAAATTATGGTATATCCATATTATGGAACACTAAACAGCTGTTAAAAAATAATGTGTATTGGTTTTGAAATATCTGTGAAATTAATTAGGTGAAAAAAATTAGGGTTCAGGTTAATATACATGATATAGCTTTATAGTTAATACAATAAAATATATCTTCTATCATCCATATATATTACACATTGTGAATATCTATGGAAATGTGTAGAAACAAATGACTAAAAAGAGGTACCTCTAATTGTTCCATAGTGCTTACATTTGGGGAGGAACACGGAGGTGGGGATAGGCTAAATACATTCATTTATTCTATTTCAGTGATGCCTAATTTTTTTTTTTTACCATTTTGTATTACTGAGGAAAAAAATAAAGTAAAAAAAAATAAAGGTGTGCAATTTTATTACCAAATATCACTTTCTTCCCACCTTCACTAAATAAATGCTGAAAAAATATTTAAATATACCAGCATAGAGGGACCTCTAATTATCAACTTGCCTAGGGCACCTCTGTGTCTCCATTGGGTCTGCTCCTATTAGACTGCCTCCAGGTAGGGCAGGAGAGGTATATGAGGGAGGGCCTGAGCCCCAGGGGCATCTGGACTTCTGCAGGCACATACAGATACAAGGGAACACATGTGCTCAGCAGCCCAGGTTCACCCAACTCCAGGCATGCTGGGAATGCAGGGAGACACCATAGTGGAAAATGTCTTCCTGTTGACTCAGGACCAGCAGAACATTCCAGAAGTCCTGTGTGAGGGGCGTCCCCAGCTTAGAGGTGCTCACTGCTAAGCCCTCAGGCTCCCTGAAAAGGTAAGATCGGCATCACCTTTGGAGCTAGCCACAACATGCCTGGAGGCTAGCGGAGTGGAGAGATCAATGGCAGCTTTGGACCGGCCTTCTGGAGGAGCCCTTGTTTTAGGTGAACTCTCGTGCTGGGCTGCAATTGCTCTCCAGAGCATGAAGCTGCATATTGCATTTTCTGAAAGCTTGAAACATTACCGTTCTCCAGGACACACCAGGCTTCCATGCCCAGGTAATGGTACTTGAGGGCAGGATGGTCTCAGGGATCTAAGATGTATTGCCTTCCTGTTACCTTCAACAGTTTGGCAATCCTAACACTCACATCTTGTAATGAGCTTGGCCGACAGAATGAATGAAACCCTATTTCTGACCTTCACACGTATCTTAGTCCTCCCTCAATTTTCTTCCCCACTTCTTGAGCAAGTCTGCTTGAGTAAGTCTTTCTATTTGCTCTCAGTACACATGGAAATATACCTTGCTACCCAGAAACTTCCAGCAAAAGCTGGCTATGAGGGCTCTGGTGAAATGAAGAGCGTCAGTGCTGGCATGTCTGGGATCTTATGGTCTCGATGCATGAATTCCGCCCATCAGCGGGCCCTGAACATCCAGGAGTACAGCGTGGCATCACAGCGGTCAGAGGTCCAGAGCCCTGGAGACCAGCAGCTCCTCCAGGCATCGCCACTCACAGACTCTTGGTCTCCTGTGAATTACATTAGCCTTTCCGAGACTCTTATGAAAGCGGAGATAATAACTCCCACTTTGCGTGGTTGGTGTGTGGATGATGCAATTCAGAAGTGTCAGGATTACCTGGCCTTTTATAAGACCCAATAAATGGTGGCCGTTTGCAACTTGCACCATTGGACCTCCTTCCCAGTCCAGGTCAGGGCACTGGGAAGGAAGACCCAAAGGATCCAAGAGCGTGATTTTGCTTCTGAGACACATGGAGAGCAGCTTCTAAAAGCAGATGAATCTTCCAGTCCAGTGGACTTGTAGAGCTGGAGGCTTTCAGGCTCTTAGGCACCCCCACAAAACAACACACACGCACGCACACACGCACGCACGCATGCACTCGAGTGCTCATGAGAACTATATGCTTTCCTTTTTTTTTTTTTAAGACTTTATTATTTTATTTGACAGAGAAAGCAAGAGAGGGAACACAAGCAGGGAGAGCGGGAGAAGCAGGCTTCCCGCCAAGCAGGGAGCTGGATGTGGGGCTCGATCCTATAACCCTGGGATCATGACCTGAGCCGGAGGCAGATGCTTAACAGCCTGAGCCACCCAGGCGCCCCGAGAACTATATGCTTTCTCATAGCAGCATCATTCACATCATGTTTTATTGAAAATGAACATTTTTATTCCCAGATTGCATTCTCTTGGAGAGAAGGACAGAGTGATATTGTCCTCAAGAACACTGTGGCGACAACCTCACACCTCTAAGCGTGGCCTGAGAGGCCTGGAGGACAGAGGATGAGGTTCTGAGGGACACCTCTTACAGATCTCCGGAAAGGCAGGTGCCTTCCTGCGGGGTCTGGAGAGGCAGGAGAGCTTTCCAGGTACTAGCGAGGAAGATGGGATGTTCACTCCCATCTCTTTGATTTTACAGGATTTTTACCATTTTTCCTACAGAATCATTGGAAGGCACAGACCACTCAACTGACCTCATGTTTATGCTTAGAGTTCTGAGTATGAAGTAACTCATTCTTTTCAGATCGCCCTAGTCTTTCCAACATTTACAAACTGCGGTGTCCTCTCTGATGTCTCTTCCCACTGTTGTTCCTTCCTCTCTGCCTTAGAGAACATTTTCCTGTATTTAAGGTCCATTTGGTAGATGTGGTCTTAGTAAGGAACATTGGAGACTGAAAACATTCCCCCCCTCCCAACCCCTGCCAGGCTTTCGTAAGCAAGGATGGAGGTCAGTTGGAAGGTCGTAGGTTATTTCTCTGAAAACATGGGTAGGAAATGACCCTGGACAGCAGTGGCAGGGCTGAGGGGCACGGAATCAGGGAACACATCTCCCTTTTTCTCTGGGACCTCTGGTCTTTATTTTATTCAGCCTCTCTCTATACATCGGTATTCTCATGCTCCCTCCCTCCCTCTCTCTTATCTTACGACCTTACCCTTTTCTGTTTTCTCAAGATCTGCACAGCCGTGACCTTCCTTAGCCTGCAACCAGGAGCCGCAGAGACCTAACTGAGACGCTCTATGTTCCACTTCTGAATTTCCAAGAAAAAGAATCTAAACAGCTCATTCTCTGGGTTGACTATCTCTGGGTCAGAGAAACTTCCTGACTATCTGAAGGTCACCGAGGGTGGGCACCGGCCTTTCCACTTGGACGGGCACCCAGTAGGTCCTCCCTAAAATGCACCGATTGACTGATTATATGCTGCACAGAAGGCTCGAAAGATCCAACATGTGAGTATCGCTTTCAGATTGTCATTTGCCCCATCGAAGAATAAATGTCAGATGATCCAGGCTGAATAGAGTGTTGGACTCATTTATTTTACTTTCTGTAGACCTTCTGGGTGAAAGGCAGGCTCATAAAACATGTGTATGAGCTGGAAAAGCTGGGGGTACTTGCAAGGATGAATTGTAAAGTGTAATTTAACAACATCACTTATGTGTAGCGTCAGGCTCTTGGTGGGATGCGATGGGCACCAAGCTGGTGCGGGTTTTGCTGCCTTGGCTATTGCAGGCCCTTTAAGAGACACTATTTCTTCCCCAGCTAAGACACTGAGACAGAGGGAAGAAGAGAAGCGTCTTTCTTAATCAGCAGAAGTGACCCACACACTTCCCAACCTGGCCGCCTCTTCCCTCCCTGGTCCCTGTGAGCTTTGTGGAGAAGGAGGAAGAGGCAAGAGGCGAGAAATAGGGAACAGCAGAGAGGAACACCTGCAAGAGGTCGGGTTTCCTTCTGTCCCTGTCATCCCAGAAGGCCGGGCACAGTCAGGCCCCCAGGTGGGCCACAGCCCTGGCCCTCTTGGGGCCCACACCCCCACGCCACCCTCATGTGACCTTCACCTGACGTCTTAGCAGCCCCCACTCACCCAAACACGGGCCCAGACACATGGCACCAGGCCACGGTGGCATCCGATGGCTGGTTAGATTAATGATGTGCTTGCTTTCCCTTTGGAAACCCCAGAGCAGATATCTGCAGATTTAATTCTCGTTTAAAGGTGGAAGTGTGGGTTTGAATCTTGTATCAGGTATCACCCTCTTCCTGCTCAGCACATCTCCGGAAAGGTCAATGCTGGGAGAGATTGGAGTGTCGGCGTCTTCTCCCCAGTGCTGTGTGAAGACTTCTGACCTTTCCGGTGGGCCTAATTCCTTCCCTTCCTTCCCTCCTAATGCTTCCCCTCCCCCCTTTCAACACTATTATTTATCGAAGTGTAAAAGATGTTGTACACACATACACATATTCTAAATTAAAAAAGAAACAACTTATCAAAAATAGCACAGTACTTCTCAGCACCGCCAAGGTCATCAAAGTCAAGGGGAGTCCGAGAGACGGTTACAACTCCAAGACAAAGGACACGGGGCAGTTAAAGGCGATGGGGCGTCCCGGAACAGACAAAGGCCATCAGGTAAAAACAAAAATCCGAATCCAGCCTGGGCTTCAGTTAATGATAATGGATCAATGTGGGCTCATGGATAAGGACACGTGGGCCCTACTCACTTAAGATTTAATGAGGGGAACCGCATGTACGGGAATTCGGTTTTGTCTTCTCGATCCTTTTGGACATCTAAAACTGCTTTAAAAAACGAAGTCGATTCTAACGACGAAAACCCGAGACCGGTGCATACGAACACCGCGGGTCCGACTGGCCACCAGACAAAGCATCGCCTTGGCCGCTGGGGCTGAAAAGGCCAGCGGGGGCGGGGGGGCTTGGGGCTGGATGAGCTCGTCCTTCTTGGTAACCAGGAGGTGACTGAGCAAGGAGCTCATTACACAAATACGTATCAAGGCTTGCTTGAAAAGCTGGAAATTGCCCATGGAGGATGACTCCGTATGGGTTTTCTCAGTAGCCTTGTTAGGCTCCAGGCAGAAAGCATCGCACACACAACAGTGCGCCGAAGGAAGAAACTCTAGAATGTCGGGGAGGGAGGGGCGGTTGCCAGAAGAGGGGAGGCTGATTTTCCGGGAAATGAGCAATGGTCCTGGAAATGCCGGCGACCATCATGGAGCCCGTGTCTTCCCGGCCAGTCTCAGGGATGCTGCTCAGAGAATTCAGGTGGCCCTCGGCATCATCAGAACAACCCAACCCAAATGTATGCATTTGGGATACTAAATTGGGGCACCACTGCCTTTGACTATTCTGTTTGGATACCTCCCTGACCACAGGAAAGGAACGGGCTTTGTTCTCCCAGGCCTGGCTCTGCCAGGGGCCACCATGCCGGTCAGCACCGCTCCAGAACGCCTCCCCGCGGTGTCTTTTCTCTCTCTCGTTGACATCCCAGCCCTCGAAGCGAGGTCTTGGTTCCTTTCTCATTTCAGGATTTCGTTTTGGGGGAGCCAGAACACCTGTGCGTTGATGGCCTGCCACTCCGCATCTGGGTCCGGCTGACAGGCTTGTCTGCTTTGACTAATGATGTGATTGATGGACAAAATAAGGAAGAACATACAAAAAAACATTTCTGTCTGGTCTGGTGTGTCAGCAAGCCTTCATCAAGTGGCTGCTGAAGGTATATTTTGCTGCATGCCTCATTACACAGTAATGGCATTCCCAGGCAAAGCTGTTTCTTTTCATGACACAAGACAGCAGGCAGCTTTATGGGCGCTAGGCCCACCGAGCCCGGAGGAACGGGAGGCACTCGAAAGAGCGGTCATTTCCAAAAGTGCCTCAAGTTGCTTTTTTGTTGTCATGAATTTAATATGAATCAACACGATATGAAATGGGCATGAGGGATTTTAGTGACTAGTGATTTTTTAAGACTGCTGTCTAAACAGCCATCAAGAAGAAAGGGGAGGGTAGAACCGCCACATTTTCTTTCTCCAAACCTGTTGCAAAAAGGAGTCATCTGTCAATTTTATTGCATTAAAAAAGTACACAGAAGCATCTAGTCCAAACAAATGTCTTCTTTCAGGCTAAACATGTGGAAAATGCCACAGAGCTGATGCCGGAATCATCTCACTCAGCAAACCGAGTATTCATAACCCCATTCCGATGGCCTGCTTGGGGGGCGGGGGGGTGACATTCATGAGACTCACACAGGCCGCTTGGTCGCCTCTTTGTGCATGTAATGATGATCCGAAAATCAGTCCTGGCTGGAACGAGGGACGCAAAGAACTGCTTCACTCGGCTAACAAGATCCGTGTGAGTTAGAACCCAGTGCTGCAGGAGGAAAAAGAATCATGCTTAAAAATAAGAGAGAAAGTAGGTAAATTCTTGGCTGGATTTTTTTTTTCCTTCTCTTTCTTCATTGAGCTACAGTTTCAGCAGGTACATGAGTTGGCCCACAGAATTCCTACTTCCTTTTTGCAAAGTATTTGAACTCTCCTTGATATTATGGTTCCTTCCTTCCTTCCTTCCCTCCATCCTTCCTCCTTTCCTTCTTTTCTTCCTTCCTTTCTTCCTCCATCCGTCCTTCCCTCACTCTCCCCTCCCTCCCTTCCCCCCTCCCTTCTTTCCTTCCTTCCTTGCTCCCTTCCTTCCTTCCAGCAAATTTTCTTTGCCAAGGTATTTTATTACACATGTTCCACTCCTTTCTTTAACATGTTGGACTGTCTCCAAAGAGGAATGCTTAAAATGAAGTTTCATTTAAAAAAAAAAAAAACACTTTTTTTTTTAAATTTTTCCTTGCTACCGTGATGAGTCTTTAGTGGTGGGTTATTGTGAATAATATGTGATTTTAATGAGTTGTGATTAGACAAAACTCTCTTCCTATAATAAATACCAGGTAATAAATTAGAAAATGTATATGAGATTTTTATTCTTATTTAAAAAGACATAAATGCAAAATCTTGTTATGATAAATGTAAGAGATAATCTTTTAACATGCATTTAATTTGCTGTGAGAGTACGAGACAGCTGTTCAAGCTCCCGTGTCTATGTCAACACGGTATCGCACCAGCCAGTCTGGCTCTGGGGACGGTGGCCACCTTCCCACCAGAGCAAATGCTAGCCGGACCCCCCGGGAGGCAGAGACATTCACACCAGGCAGAGCAACACAAGTCTTGAAATAAACAGGTCACCAAAACCAAACCATCAGATGACTTCCTCTGTGCACCATAATGAGGACAAAGAGGAAACGAAGGAGGAAATGTGTTCCAATGTTTGGTTGAACAGAGGCAAAAGTAGCTGTCAACATCTTTTGTTCATTTCCCACATCTGTGCATATTATATTGTTCATTGAGTTTTGATATCAAAATATCCAACTGTCGAAGAAAAGGCCCCTGGAATCCCACTACGCCCAAAGCGGCGCAGCGTTAGCCGCCGTCAGGGAATGGAATGAGCTGGAACGCGTGCACACCTGCCCATACCCCGACACTTAGCCCCTTGGAATTCAGAAGCAGGTGGTTCTTGTAAGGGCGGAGGCCGTTTTACCGGGAACATGGTTTCAGCGGCTATGCTCCGCTAACCTTGGAGCAGGGAGGCTTGCTGCCAGGGCTCGCTCTCTGCTCCCACTGCCTGCACTTGAGGCTTGAGACTCACCAGCCAGCCACGGGTTTTCCTAGAAGCCAGCACCCCGCGCTGTCCCTTGGCCCGGCAGGCTTTGCGGGCACCTTCTTGACTGACAGCTTCAAAGCTAAGCAGCGAGATGCGCTAACGTGGCATCCTCTCCCCCCTGCTCCTCCCCCGCCCCAGGCTTGGACCAGAAACAGACCTCCTCTGCCAACGAGGGCTTCACAGCCTGGAACCTTTATTCTTGCCTTGCCTTTCCATTTCCGAGCCAGAACCTTTACAAAACCCCAGGGGCACACAGCGGGGTGGGGCGTGGGCTCCGTGTGAGGGCATCTTGAACACCAACGGCAAGGCTGCAGCCCATCCGTTCTCCGGCGGGGTTGTTTGTTCCAGAGCTAGGGGCTGCGGGAGCCACTGGGGAGTGAGATCATTTAGCAGCAAAAATATTCTCTCTCAGCAAATTGCTTGGAGCCAGGGGCATGAAGCTTCCAGGTGGGTGATGCTAAACGCCGAGTGGAAGGAGAAGGCAACCCTAACCTCGGGTTATTTTCTCTAATCTTGTAGGAACCAGCCACCCGTTCGCGGACTGCTCTATATATTACAACCTACATTTTTCCTTTTCCTAATCAGGTTTGTGTATCTTTCGTGATTGATTTTCTTTCACAAAACTCTTAATATTTTTCCAGATGCGTCTACCTTTTGTCCTTCCAGCTGCCACTCACTTCGGAGATGTCCTCCGGACCACATCAGACTAGAAACGTGTGTATTTTCTTCTTCGGTCTCAGTTCTCTCTACAGTTTTATTTCCTCTCCCTATTATTTTCATCATTTCCGTCAAAGTGGTGGCATTATTCAGTTTTGCAAAAAACCTCAAAACACACTTGGTTCTTGTCTCTGGAACACAGAATGGCTTATTTGAAGGTATATGGTTTTTAAACTTAATATTGGGATTTATTTACTTAACGTGTGTGATTGATTTGATAGATGTTTTTACACTGAAAGGAGGCTTGTGTGGGTTTGGTTGGGAGATGGAATTTTTTTTTTTTTTTTTTTTTTTTTTTTTTTTTTTTTTTTTTTAAGATTTTATTTATTTATTTGACAGAGAGAGATCACAAGTAGACAGAGCGGCAGGCAGAGAGAGAGAGGGGGAAGCAGGCTCCCCGCTGAACAGAGTCCAATGCGGGGCTCGATCCTAGGAACCTGAGATCACAACCTGAGCTAAAGGCAGAGGCTTAACCCACTGAGCCACCCAGGCACCCCCGGGAGAAGGAATTTTGTAGTGCATCCCAGAGAAGCTGCCATCCAGGGCCAGCCAGGAATCTTGCTGGAGACTCTTTCTCTGCTCCAAGCAAATGTAGATGTTGTGTTGGCTGCCTGCTCCCTGAAGCACAGGGCCTGGGGACTCTGCTCCAAGCTCCTTCATAAACAGCTCCTTTGATTCTGGCCAGGCATCATGGCCCAGGGTGTGTATGTGTGTGTGTGTGTGTGTTTGGGGGAGACAAGGCCTCCAAGGTGAAACCACAAGAGGACTCTGTAAGAAGTTCACTTGCACCAACAGCCATTAAACTCCAGACTGGAGCGAACGGATGCAGAGCAGGCTCTCCCAGACCCGAGGGCCAGTTCCAGACGCCTCCCAAACACCACTGTAGACCATGCGAGCTTTGCTGCCTGTTATCCCGGCTGCTGCTCCGTGGCCAGTTCTGGGAGGCACCGCTGACTTCACAGGGGTGTTGTGGACAGCCCCTCCCAGCTGCACAGACCTCTGACCTCCACGCCAGTGACTCCCGGTGTATTCCAAGTTGGGGCGTTCCCTGGGACTCACTCTCTTCTGCCCAAGTTTGCGTAGCCCAGGAGGACGGGAATCATGCAGTTGTTTGGAGCAGATATAAATTTTTTTCCTATTCTTGGTGTTGCCCTACCCATGCAGAGGGACTGTCTTGAGCTGTGGCTTTGGGTGGTCTCTCAGATGACAGTCCCATGAGATTAAGTAATCAGATGTACACAGAGGTAGGCAGGCAGAGAAGCCACACTTATGCTGCCCATACCTCCTGGCTTGCCTCAGTCCCCTAGGCCCTCACTTCAGCTTCGTGGATTTGAACTTCCTAATGAGAGGGTAGAGCATGAGCTTTCCCCCAGGTCACACCTCATGGGGAACCCAGACTGGGGCTCAGGGGCACTGGGGGTGGCAGACTGGCTGATGCCCAGCCAGGCTTGGTGGTCTCCAATTGGCTATCAGACCCACTGGTCTCCGAGTGAATGACTCTGTGCCCTGTTGGCACCTTGGAAAGAGCTTGGGGATATGAAATCATGGTCACAGGAGTTGGATGCAAAAAATGACATCGTTTGTAGCCATGCCAAGATGCTGCAGACCCAAGGGCTGCCTGGATCAAACACATGGCTTTGTCTCCATGGTATGTCAGGTGGCGGGTGGGCCATGTCTGAAGAGGCCAAGACCCCCTCCTGCTCCGGTTCCACACATCTGCTTTCCACCTTGGAAGCGCCATTCTCGTGGCTCCAGCCTTTGAACTCTGATGAGGTGTGTGAAACACCCCATCGACACATCATATCAGATATCTTTTGAAATGAAAATCTCTTAGATCAGTTTCAACTCATTCCAAATGTCACATGTATCCTCCAGGCTGAAAATCAATCTTCCCTCTGCCCTTGATATTGTTGAAAATGCAGTGTGGGTGTTTTGGGCAGAGAAGCTGGCACGATGGCAAATCGGGGGTTGAGTGGGGGCTGGGTTCTGCCAGGGCACACCCGGGACACGGCCCTTCCTTCATCCCATTCAGGGTCCCACGAGCTTCTCCGCTTGCCGAGGCTCCTCTGCCTGGCCCTGTCTCACCTCTCCTTGGCCTCTCTAAATTCCCCTTGTCCTTCCAGGACAACTCGAAGCCCTCATTCACCAGGGGAATAAGCTGAATTCTTGGATTCCATTCGGATCCCCCCAACGCCTGCAATGTGAGTCACACAGCCTGGTCCTGCCTTGGGTGGTTCTTCAGTGGGTTCTCATGGGAGTCTCATCCTACTAATGATCTTCTTCTTGTGTGTCCCCGACAAGGTTCAGCTGAGTGCCAGACACTGGAAGCTTGGCAAGTCTTTGCGGTTTGACTTAGGGGTTTTGGGAAAAAGAAAGAGATGTTCTCAATACTTCCCCTCCTCTGCCACCCCAACCAGATCCAGTTCTGCCTCTCTCTATTCCAGCCACGTGTTTACTTGTGTGGATTTATGAGACCCCCTCTGTGACCCTGGAGATGGTTGTATCAGACCCACTGTTGGACGGTTTGGTTAATCACCTGATATTTCTCCAAAGGCACTTGGTGTAAAACAAAACAAATCAAATGCACAAATCTTGTCATATATAAAACAAAAATACACACCATAAAAAAGGGAGCAAAACTTAAGCTACGATGAATATTAACTTTAACATATAAATAAGACCGGGGACTATTTTCTGACCCTATTTTGAAAAGAGAGCTACTGTAAAATGAAGAAAGAAACTTAAAATAATAGCAATTTAAGGCAAAGTGTGTGTTATTAAAAGTTCGTGATGTTGAAGCGCCCAACTCCTATTCCAGTACGAGATTTAATATCTACTTTACACAAAAATAAATCATGTAATATTTTCATGGCAGACATAGAATTTTATGGCTTTTATGACTATCATGGAATTGGGATTCATATTTTATAGACAGCTCTAATAACATCAAGAAAGTGCTCTGGGAAAAATGGGGGCTTAGAGAAAGACCAGCGATCACTCAGCAGAAACAGAAATCAAGCAGAATTAAAGCCCAAAGGTAAGGCTGTTCCCCACACCATGGGCTCCCAGGGGGGGCCTGAGCAGCCACAGCTGGGACACAATCTTGACAAAGTAGGTCTTCCCTGGTGCTGGTTTGCTTGATCCTGGAAACGTCTGCCACTGGGATGGGACTACATTGGGAAGGATATTCTCGGGTTTGATGTCCTCGGCAGGGGTCAACCTCAATGTTTGCAGGGAGCAGATCCAGTTGCAGAGATACCCCTAGGACCTTCCATCTTGCCCACCCATCATCCCAATGAGCCCTGTCCCCCTGAAGCTGGACTGGCCGAGAGGGTGGAAAGAGTTGGAAGTGAACCGGCAGCGACCAGCAGCTGTTAGGCCATTTGCTGAACTTTGCAAGGATTATCGGCTTGAACCCTCACACCCACTCATCAGGTAGAGAGCTAGGGGTCCTTCTCTGTTCTCCTCACCTGGACACCAGCTCCCTGAATGATGCACTGGTGGGTGAGTGCCATGGAGAATACATGTCCCTGATGTGCTACAGTTGAAGACCTGAGTCTCAAATTGTTTTCCCTTCTGAACCTCAGACTGCAAAATAGCTTCTCCTGGTGCAGACTGATGCATAGGCTGGCCTCCGAGTGGCCTTGCTCTCAAGCTACAGTATGACCTTGACTCCAGTTCCAGGTCACCATTCTCCCTGCCTCACAGAGGGACCCTGAGTCTCCCTATGCTCAGCTCCAGGCTGGTCCCCTAACGCACTTCTGGTGGAAGTGCAGCAGCAGTCCAGAAGTGACAAGGAGAGACCAAGTGGAGGGGTCTCCGTTGCCTTGGCCACTTCCATTCCACCTCTATGGAGAACATCATCTCTCGGCCATTCTCAGGAAGCATGCCTTTCCATATCCTGGGATGCATCTAGCTCCTTCCAGCACATCAGGTGCTGACCTTGTCTTCTATTCCCATTTGGGTTCTAGACCCAACTCCCTGGCTGTGACCTTCGTGCAGGTTCCTCCATGCTCCCAGGTGGTGCGTTGCATGCGAGAGCAGCACGAGCTTCCTACCTGCTCACCCTGTTCTTCCTCCAGGGGCACTGTTGTAAGCACCAGCAGCTTGGCAGAAGTGAAAGCTCTTTATAAATTGGAACATGTTATGTGCAGGGAGGGTCTGGACATAATGACTTGTAGAACACTTTTTTCCTTTTCCCTGGGGATCCGGGCAGGCATCAGGGAAGCAGAGGGACAAAGCAGGAGTCTTTTCTGGGGTTCTCACCTGACGTTTCTGCTTCCTCACCCCTGTAATTCTATCTATCCATCCATCCATCCAACATCTATTATCTATCCATGCATCTAACCATGCGTTGGATTATCTGTTATCTTTCTATCTACCTATTATCTATCCACCCATCATCCACCCATCCATCATCTATCTCTTATCTTTCTATCTACCTGTCTATTATCTATGTACCTGTCTATCTATCATCTGTCCATCCATCCATCCATCCATCCATTCATCCATTATCTATATATCCATCCATCCATCCACCCATCCATCCACTATGACATATCTATCCATCCATCACCTATTATCTATCTACCTACCTGTCTATCTATGTTTCTCTATTTCTCTGCTCCACTTTTGCTCTCTGATAGGCAAGTAGCCATCATACCCTGTCTGAATCTGACCAGAGAGTCCTGAGTGTGTCACCACAGTATCGTATCTCTGCTTTCATCCCCATTCACCTCATCCCAGTCTCCCTTAAACCCTCAGTGTCATGAGTTTTCATACAGGTGTCCCCTTGTCACATAGATCTACAGCCCACTACACTTCTCTTTAAAAATTGCATTAGGCAGTAATTGACATACAGCATTGTATTAGTTTCAGGTTTACACCATAATGATTAGATGTTTATATAGGTTGCAAAACTAAGTCTAGTTAACATCTGTCCCCATATATAATTACAATTTTTTTCTTGTGACAAGTACTTTTAAGATCTAATCAGCAGATTGCAAACATACAACCAACTATTATTACCTACAGTCATCACACTGCACATTACATCTTTGTGACTATTTTATAACTAGAAGTTAGTTCCCTTCCCCCCTCCCCCACCTCTTCTGCCCACCTCCGCACTCACCCCCCTCTGGTTGCTGCCAGTCTTTTCTCTGGATCTATGAGCTCAGTTCTTGTTTTCTTTTGTTTATATTCCACATATATGTGATATCATATGGTATTTATCTTTCTCTGTCTGACTTGTTTCACTTAACCTAATACCCTCGAGCACCATCCATTTTGTCACTGGTGACAAGATCTCCTTTTTATGGCTGACTAATATTCCATCAGATCGATCTATCTATCTATCTATCTATCTATGTCTTCATCATCTATATCACATCTATATCATATGTCAGATCTATGTATCTGTATATTTCATATATATCTCACATTTTCGTTATCCATTCATCTGCTGATGGGCATTTGGGTTGTTTCCCTATTTGCCTATTGTAAATAATGCTGCAGTGAGTATGGGGATGCGCATACCTTTTTGAATGAACATTTTTGTTTTCTTTGGGTAAAAACTTAGAAGAGAAATTTCTGGGTCATATGGTAGTTCTACTTTTAATTTTTTGAGAAACTTCCATACCATTTTGCCCAGTGGCTGCACCAGTTTGCACTCCCACCAAGGGTGCATGGGGGCTCCCTTTCTCCGCATCCTCACCAATGCTTGTCATTTCTTGCTTTTTTTTTTTTTGTTTTTTAGTAATAGCTATTCTAATAAGTTTAAGGTGACATCTCACTGTGGTTTTGTTTTGCATTTTCCTGATGATTAGTGATGTTGAACACCTTCTCATGTACCTGTTGGACATTTGTCTGTCTTCTTTGGAAAAATGTCTATTTGGATCTTCTGCCTACTTTTATAATCAGTTTTTTTTTTTTTCTATCAAGTCTTATGAGTTCTTTATATATTTGGGATATTAACTCCTCTCAAGATGTATGATTTACAAGTATTGATTGTCTCTCCCTGGGTAGGATGCCTTTTCATTTCGTTGATGGTTTCCTTTGCCGTGAAGACCCACGACTTTTTAAACGTGACTCCTACGTCCACTAGGATTGCTCTGCATGGGTGTGTAGGATTCTGTAACAGTCTTCCTGCTCTGCTCTTAGGAGGTCAGGAGCCCCAACTCGGATGACACCTGTAGGGGTGCATGCAGGAGGAAGCTTGTGCTCTGAAGCCTGAGAGCCCAGCAGTCCCCTTTCCTGTGCTGGGCCCTGGCCCATCTCTCATGCAGTACTCTCGTGAGGCCTGACCTTTCTATAGCCAGAGCAAGCTGTCACGAATGGGAGGCCCTGGTCTCAGTAGAGGCCCCGTATGCAAGATCCCCAGGGTGACACGCCATCCCTGTGACTCACGTCCTAGGAGGGATACAGTCCGGCTGGGGACTAAGGCCCTCTGGAGATGACACCATGCAGAGGTCATCCTTTCTTCTGGAAACCACGGCCGCAGGCTTCCGCCTCGCTCTAATCCTGCCTCTTCCTAAAGGCTGGAACAGGTGTCAAGGGCTGCCTAGGAAGCACAGCAAGTTAGGCTGCTGAAAACCTCTCTTCAAAGGTTTATGGTCATTTACATTCTTATTAAATTGCTTTGATAAAATATTCAACCACAGCCTCTCCATTTGATTCTCAACTTGGTAAGATGTAATTTGCAATTGATTATTGTTCATACATTCCTGGCACCACATTAGGATCTGCCCATACAACTCACCCTTTTCCGGCCGATTTGGAATGGCGGGAAAAAATGGTTTCTTTGACCTCTGACCTGGGTGAGGAGTCTTTCGGGCATCAGGAATTCCAACACCCCATCTGCAGCCAGCAGGGACCGAAATGGAGACGGACAGCTCTGAACCGAGCTTTATTTTTTTTCTTGGTAAGATACAGGTATTTTTCAGAGTTGGAAAATGTCTTGAATAAATGAGCTTCGTATATATATGTTTTTAATGTGATTTGCCTGTATTTATTTGGGTGATCACAATTTATGCCAAGTGAAAAGGTTAAGAGTCTTGGAAACTGAATTATTCCATTTATTTGCAGACATGATACAGTGCAGGACAACAGAAGGGTGCATTCTCGTCTTGCCCTGCCCCTGACCTTGCCCCTGACCTGGGGGTGCCTCCTCCGCCCAGCCAGACTGCTGGCAGGGGCGACCACCCTCAGGGCTGGTGTATGCTCATTAAGTAAGCATTCACTGTGTCTCTTCTGAGCTTTCTCTCCTCCAAGGCTAAATTCCCAAGGAAGGGAGGGGGGAACCACCTAAAAAGGAGAGGAGGTCACAGTGCCTCCTTCTCCCTCCTATCATTGTGCAGGCTTATCTTCCCTTGGGTAATTTCCTCACATTGGAATAACAGCCCTGGGCAGAAGCAGGCAAGAAGGCTGGGCTCCCGGTTCACAGGGAGGACCCTGGGGCCCAGAGAGCTCTCACACCTTGCTCAGAGTGAGGACCCTAGCTCACAGTAGAGGGGCTGGGACCTGGTCTCCAAGGCCCTGGCATGGCACTCTCTGTCCCCTTTCCTGTCCCCAGCCAGGCCCATTTTCTTGGGGCTTTGGGGAGGGACTGGGCCGCTTCTGACTTCAAGGAAAGGCTCTTAGAGTGAAGGACCAGCCTGGGGAAGAGCTTGGCCAGAGGGAAAGTCTGGACACTGGGGACTCTCTGCTCCACCACCCCAGAACTTCTCTCCCTTCTCTGATGTGGCTGCGTCCATAGGCCTGAGCCAAGCCTCCAGCGTCCTCTTCGCACCCACCGTCCCTGGGCTGTGGCCTCTTGGCTTGCTCCCCCCCTCGCTTTCATATTATGCTGGAGTAATTGGCTATTGGCAAACAATTACTGAATTTTTCACGTCAGCTTCATCAGTGACTCTTAGACAACTGTGCCAGAGTCTCTTTCAATGAAGAGAAGAATTATAATAATTTGCATTAATGTTCTGTGAGACCTGGAAAGCCCAGGCATTTAGCCTGCTGGGGAAGTGGGGAGGAAGGAGACCGCAACCCTGGCCTTTGGTGGGCAGGAATAAGCCTCCCCTCCATCTGCTTCTGTTCTGACCCCAAAGATAAGCGACCCCCCCCAAAAAAAACACTAACCTATTTGCCTTTGGCTCATTCCTGATGAATAGGGGGGAGATTATGCCTCTGGATACTGGAACTAAGGAGGGCTTCCTGAGGTGCATGCGGACAGGCAGACCCAGTGGGAAATCAGCTCAGTAGTCGGGGAGGAGTCGGGGAGGGGGGTTGAAAGGGGTGGGGGCTGAGGAGGTGGATGGAGCCAGGCTCACTGCCCTGGTTCCCCTGCGGAGTCATGAGCACACGGTCCCTCGGTCCCTCAGCATGATGCTGGAGGCTATTCTCTAGCCAAGGTTGTGTGGGTGAGCCAGGGCAGGGCAAAAGTACAGGGGAGTTGACCAGCTCAGGTGTAAAGGACCTGAGTTAGCAGATAAATGCCCCAGGCCCCCCATCCCCCCAGCGAGACACCCTCAGTGCATTGCATGCCTCTCAGAGGCCACCAGCTGTGGGACGTGGCTCAGGTTGCCCACAGAGGTCACCTGATCCTTAACTCACCCTCTGTTGGATTTCTTGCCCTCCCTGGTTCAGCTCCCTACATCCCAAATCACAGCTTGCCCGTTTCCTTGTCTCCGGATTTATTTCTGTAGAAACCCAGCCTAAGGCAAGCCTCGACCAGCTAGTGTAAGGTATTTGAAGACGAGGCAGTTCTGACCAGGCAGCTGGGGATGCCAGCATCTGGGATTTTCAGGCTTGAGAAGAAGCCAAAGGCCTCCACACTGACGGCCTGGCCCCAGGGGCAGCCCGTCCCGCTGTCCCGCCATCCTGCGGTCTCTGCTCTTCTCTAGCCCTCCGCCCACATGTGGGCCGGTGGCGGGCAATCTGATTTTATCTGGAGTGTCTGGGCTGAGGAAGGGAGATGAGCATTTCTCCCTGGGAGGGATTTTCAGCTCATTTCACAGATAAAATCAATCAGATCGAAAGGGCACTCACTGCGGCCGCAAGAGGGAAACCCAAGCAGCAGGGGTGGGACGGGAAGCTGTTTCCCTCCCTTCTCGTCTGGCTCTGGCTTGGTCGGAGAGCAGCAGGAGCCACAGGCCCTCGGGCTGGGGAAGCCGCAGAAGCTGGGCTCCTCTTCAGGATAATTGGCCCAGACAGAGGATGGGTTGCTGCTAGTGGAGGAGGAAGGGGCTGGAGAGCTGGCAAGCCATCAGTCACCCCAAAATGCACTTCCTTTGTTTTCTGCATGGTATTGCCTGGGGGTGAGGGGATGGTGAGGGGACAGGAATCAATGATAAATGCACCTGTTCCTTTCGTTTTCCTTGATGATACCAAATAGAAGTATTCCGAAGCAGAAGTGGTTGGCTGAATGGTGATGGGAGATCCAGCTCTGCTGGGCTGCCTAAGGCCTTTGGCCATTGTGTGGTGGGGATTTCTCATTGTCCCCAAGTGTCCACATGGAGGAAAAGCACTGGGACCCTTTCTAGGGTCCCGCCCTTTCTAGGCTGGCTGGGGTCAATCCTGCTGCCCAGGAACTGGGGTCCTCTTCTGATACTCATCCTGCCTAAAATTTGCCTGAACTCTCTACTCCTGGGATTCATACCTCTGGAACATTCTGTAGCAGCTCTACGGTGTTGGACCTGGAAGTTTAGAAGGAATCTGATGGAGCAGACAGCTGATTTCCTTTGGTAGCTTTAAGATAACAGTCTTGGTCTCATCTCATTTTCCCAGTTCCTTATAGGCAAGAGGAAGACCACTACATCCTTATGAATGAATGGTCACTCTTTACGGTCTCTTGAAAGACCCAGAGAGGCCAGGCTATAAAGCCCTATATCTCTTATGAATGTCTCCTGTTCTCATCCAAGGAAGTGGCCTAGGGAGTAGGGCTAGGAACCTGGTGGACACCAGGCCAGCTTCTGCAGGGAGAGAGCTGAAGGTGCCTACCAGGCATCCATGCCCCTTCTTCTGGAATCAGTAGCTGGTTTATTCAGAGAGCTGGAGACCACTCCCCCCCCCCTTTTAGTTCAAGTGCATCTACTGGACAAGCCCAAGTGATGGTCACTAGACTGAAGTGATGGTCCCATGACCTAAGACAAGCCAATCAAAACATCTGAGTCTTTGAGGAGGAAAACACTTCAGATAGATATATCCTCTCTCTTCAAGTTGCTAAAAGGATTAGATGGAAGCCTGGAGCTCTGGCAGCCATCTTGGCACCATGAGGCAAAGGCCTACCTGAGAACAGAGTCAATGCAGAGGAAAACTGAGGGAGAAATAGAAAGAGTCAAATGACATTGTTTGGGATGAAGGATCCAGCAGGGCCTGAAGCCAGATCTAGTTCTGGACTCTTGTTGTGTAAGCTTACAAATTCTCCTTTTTTTTTTTTTTTTCCCTTAAAGCTGTTCAATTAGGATTATTCTTATCATTTGCAGCTGGTATGTGGGGAAATACCTATGACTCAAAGGTACCCTATCATATTCCCATCCATCCATTTAAAAAAAATGTATTTCATTTAAATCAACAAACAGTTACTCAGCTCCTTGCAAGCCCTGTTCTAGGTTTTAAGTATACAAATCCAGTTTTTGTCCTTAAGGGGCTTACAGTCCAGAGTGGAAAACAGACACCCTAGAAACTACCTTCAATCTGAGAAAGTAGATACTCAGGCGTTATTGTTAAAGGAGTGCCTAAAAAGGTACATATCAATTAATGTATGCTAATTAGCAGTTGAAAACAATGTGATGTGAGAACATGAAGAAGCAAGAGATTAATTCTGACTGAGGACACCAAAGAAGGCTCAGAGGAGGAGGTGGTATTTAATCTTGCCTTGAAAAATAGGTAGGATAAGAAGAGAATGAGTGAATAAATTAATAACTTAAAGCAACACTTTTATATTAAATGATCTACTATGTGCCTGGGTGCAGTCAAGGTACAGGCAATAAAAGGTCAGGTTGTGTATACGTCATCCCCCTACAGGCTGGCACAGAAGAGAATTCCTGCCAATAACTTACAACGGAAAGCCTAACAGGCAGAGGAAGAGCTGATTCTAGTTTGGGGCTTAAGATAATCACCCAGAAGGAGAATAAGGAGGGGTCACTTATGCAGAGATGAAGGGAGTCATTCTAAGTATAGAAAACATCCTTGGAAAATATTCAGAACTGGAGAAAGGAAGCTCCTCTGAGCCTCCCCATGGCTCTTTTGAACGAGAAGTTGACAATGGGGAGGAGTGGGTTGAGGAAGTCTTGGAGAAGCCAGAACACTGAGCTAAGGGTTGGTGGTGTTTTGTGACAGGCAAGGGGAAGCCATTGAAGATTGTAACCAAGAATGTCATGTCCAAGTCCGCCTGAGATTAATCCATTCAGGGGAGAAGGAAGTACTAGAGGGAGGAAGGCTGGCAGGAGAAACTAGAACCAGAACCAGAACCAAAGTCGATGTTCAAGGCCAGGGAAGGAAGTGGTGTTGCCAGAGACCCTGGGGACCTGACACGGGGTCAGCCTTCCCCTTGACCAAGGGAGCCAGCTTTCTCCATGTGGAGGGTGGAGAATGTGCCCTCCAGTGTTTCCGGGCCCACAGTCTTGCTTTAGCACAAGAAAGAGAAGGATTCCTTCCCCCATTCCAGTTTGGAACCATTCTGCAGGACAAAGTTCACTGGACTGTTTGGGTCTTGTGCCTCCACAGTACGATTATTCAGACAAGGACGGCGAACCAATGATTTGCTCAGCTTGGATGGAGTGTCTACCTTCAGCCAGGACACAGAAAGCAGGCATGAGGGGGAGCCCTCCTGGAGTCAAGATCCCCTCTCCCTCAAGAGGCAAATATCTCAGAGATGGCCTCCGGGGAGACTCTGGTGAGCTGTGAATCCCAGGTGATTTGTGTCTGCTTTATAGACCTGGGCAGGGTCTAGGAGGCCCTTGGGTCCTGAGTGAGATCGGTGGGAGAAGGGATGGAAACACAGGAGGGGCAGGGAGGCAGGAATGTGGGTGGATGCTGAGCCAGTGGTAGCCCGGATCGTCACCCACACACAGCACTCAGAAGCCCGTGGCGGGAGGCTAGCCTCCATGCCTGCTTCACACCCTTCCCAGGTGGCTTGTTCAAAGCTGGAGAGTGCGACAACTTCTGCCCTTCTCCCGCAAGCATTAAGAACTGCTCCAACAATTTTAACAGGGGAATGGCACGCTCTCGTCAGTCTGTTCGATGTTTTTTAATAGGGGCTACATATTAGGTTGACAATAGCATGGGGGAAAGTCAGATTGAATGGGTCACCTCTTCATCCCCTCTGAAGCCAGTCTTGGTGGAGAAATGACACAGTTTTGAAAAGTAGGAGCCGCAGAGGAAATATTTACCCACTTGGGGCTTGGGGCTAAAATCCTTACAACGCACCAGCTAGAATTATGCCCTCCGTGTGAGGGGACAGCAATTAGGCTGGCATCCCCGGCTTCGGCCCCAGCAGCCTGGCAGATAGACACGTCAGATTAATACATCACCAGGTATGAAAGCACAGTTAGAATTTGACTGAGGTACTTCCAGCCTGAGAAAGAGAACGATTTATCAATGCAAACTTAATAACATCTATTTGAATCTAACTAAAAATCAATATTTCATTACCAAATTGTTAGTGAGAATGAAGAAAAATTGCGGAAGTCGGGCAGTTTGGTGCTAGGGAAGCGTCAGGAGTTCAATGTGAAGACGGAATGATTCATGAGGCCGCGTTGGAGTAAGGGTGAAGGAGGACGAGTGGAGAAAACTTGGAGGGGCCCCCTTGCTCATGACCTTGGCCGTGAGGGGGGGAAACACAAGAAAATGAGAGTGACTGTCAGTTCCCTTCAGGGATGGAGCCCTCCATAAATCACAGAGAGCCAGCCCAGGGAGAGGAGCAGCGCTGGGGCGGAGGGGGCTGGTAATTTAACTCTTAGGACCCTGACATCTGAGTTGGGCTTCTCTGGACGGGAGTAGATAACGCATGGGTAAATCAGGGTGGGGGGCTTGCTCTGTGCTTGGTTTATGCAAAACAAAGAAGAGGGGAGAGAGACGATGAGCAGTTGTCGTCCCACTCATCCAGATACTCTCCTAACCAGCACCTTTTCCTTTCCCACCAGAAAAGTGGAAATGACAGCTTGTGTCTTGTCTGACACTAACATAAATCAGCTAGATTTATGTTATGGAGTCTCAGTATGAATAAAATCCCGGAATTTGTTTCCCAATCTGATATATAAAGAGAACCTGAGGGTCTGTCTTTGTCTGTATCATTGAACTCGTCCCCTCTGTCCCCTCTGTTGTTTGCTGTCACTATGCTGACCGTGTTTGGTGAGCAGGACATTGGGAGAAGGCGCATTCGTTCTTCAGCAAGACAAATGAAGAATCACATAGATGTGCTTCTTATATGTAGTGACTCCGTGAACCAGCGGGGGCCTCTGCTCCCTTATTCGCTGGGTTGCTGTGGGTGGGACCCCACACACCTTCAGTGGGGATCACAGTGCCCACCTGTGCACCTGAGTTTTGGAAATCATAAGAAAGACAGTGTATATAACCTTATTGGCCTATGTCTAGGGACCTCATTCAATATAATTCCCTTGAAAACATGAGGGTTAGCCTCTTGTGCCCAAAAGAAAATGTGCTGCATTTTGACAGAAGTTAAGAATACACTTTGTGAAAGTTCTTCTAGAGCACAGCTGGTCTGCATGGGAAGAAAGGATTTGAAGCTGTGGGTTGAGCATAAAGTAAGCTGGCGTTGTCCTAGCAATATGATAGGCAAGGGCAGAAAATTCTTCACACCCACTTGTTATGGAAATACAAAGTGCCATCCCCATCCCAAGAGTCACAGACCCTAGAGGAACCCAAGCCTTTTATCCAGGCACATAGTAGTCATCAACATTTGGAAGCACAGATCCTATGTCAGGTACTCTCTGAGTGCTTTCTTGAATTTCTTCATTTGCAACCCAGCAAGGTAGCTACCATTCCTATTGTCACTGTTGCATAGAAAGGAACTAGGGCTGGGGATGCCAAGTGACCTCCCCCAGCTCCGACAGGAAGTCCTGGAGCAGGATTCAAACTCCAGTTCACCCCCCAAGCATATCACCCTCCTGCCCAGGTCAGGTTTTGGATGGTGCTAACATCCTGACCACCTAACAACCTGAGCCTCTTCGTCAATAAGATGCACTCTTGTTCTGAGTCAGCGTCACAAGAGACATGAGCCAGCAGTCCACGTGGGGTCGTGCTCCTCGTTGTTGTTGAGTCTCCAAACTTACCTATCTCATGATTTTGAGTAAAGCTAGCCCAAGGACTGTTGAAAGCCTCAGCCCTCTGCTTATGTATAACACCTTGGGGACAAGGCAAGGAGTCAAAAAATGAATTAAAACACCTATGGTACATCTGTAAACCACCTTGACAAAAGAATGGTCTGCCCACCCCGAGGTCTGAGCAACCCTCTAGTTTAGGGTGCAAACATCAGTGTCTGTGACCTTGTTCCCAAGATTCGCGTGCAAGGAGGCCCTCCCACACAGGGCTTACGGCAGATATCTCAGGAGTTGGCAGGACAAGTCGTGGTGCCTTCCAGAGGTTGGGGATATGAGCTGGAACTGACTCTAGTCTCGTCATCAGGAGGCAGTAATATCTCTGAGAACGGTGTCCCTAAAAGTCCATTTTGCAAAACTGTGGGGTCCTGGTGGATTTTTCAAGATGGCAGCAGTAACCTGGCTGGGAATGTGCACTGGGACCTGTCCAAGGACCCCCTTCCATTCACCCTCATGGAGTAGGTGGTGGGAAGTCTGTGGGGAAAGATCTTGATTGCCCCTAGTGCCAGAAAACAGCATCCAAACACACCACAGGTATAGCCATAATTGAAAATTGGCTACAGAATCCCATATGCATTGGAACCCTGACTTGATATCTGGAAACATAAACATTTTGAAGTGAAAAGAAAGCAAGAACCACAGAAAGCATCTAGTCCAACAGCCTCACATCAAATTGTCTCACTTGCACAGCGGCCACACGAATAGGCAAAAACATTTAACAGAGAGGATACACGGAAGGTCGATACCACACACTAGCTCAGCTTGGCGTCAGCGGCTGCAACCCATCAACTCTCAGCTGAGCATGCTGAAGGAAGAAGGGTCTCGGCGAAACTTGACCTTGCCCAAGCGTCTCAGCACCTGTTTGTCAGGGACACACTGGCTTGCACTCTTCACTCACCAAGAGCCATTTTGAGTTAAGTGCCTTCATTTGGGGATTTGTATGGTCCCTGGACTTTTCCAAGGCTTCACAGAAAATTTTAGAAGGGGTCCTACATTCCAGTAAAATCCTGGCTTAGGATTCAATAGAAAAATGTGCAGAAATGCTTGGGAAAGTGGCTGTGTTGGATATCACTGAAGAAGAGAACCTTTGAACTTGAAACTCCCGAAGTAGTGTGTGTGTAGGCTGCTGTATCCATGTGGAAGAAGGTAGGTTTCTCAGGACTCATTTATAAATTGTGAAGTAGTGCAGAAAGTCAAATTGAATAAGGTATTAGATGCAAAGTACTTTACCCCAGTTCCAGTATAGTGTGAATGACTGATACATAATGGTAATTATAATTGCTTTATTATTTCTATCACTATGGCCACTGCTCCTAATAGTGTTTCTCCTACAGTTATTACTTAAACTTGTTTCACTTTGCCTTGACTATCCTCACCTAAATTCACTATGGCCTTATACATACACCAACATGGCTGGGCCTTGAATGCTACACTTCATGATTTGCAACATTTCATCCAGATGGCTTTCTTGGTATTTAAGAATGAGGGAGATGTCAAGAAGAAGTGCTCTTCAGATGTAAAGAAGAACGAGGTATATCTCCATCTACCATGATAGAATGATTTCCACGAGATATAGTTTTGTGAAACAAAGCAAGATAGTGAAAAGAGTATATGGTATGATATTATTAACTTAAGACAAGGGGGATACAAATACATATTTCATATTAAATTAGTGAAGTTATTAGCCATGGGTATAATTATTAAGGGAGGGAAGAAAAGGAGTGGACGGGAAAAAGAGAAAAGCTGGACTTATCTGATTATACATTTTTTTGAAATACTAATTTTGCAATGTGATAACTATTTTACATAATTACCATACACAAATAACTGGAAATAAAAAAAAGTAGTTCCTAAAAACCAAGAACAAAATGAAACAGATGAAATGGAATGTGTGTATGGTTGATTATGTAACCTACAGAGAGAATTTACTTCAGGTGAATTTAAAACAAAGTCCTTAGTGGGTTATGTCCTAAGAACAAAAAAAGGAATGAACAAAACAAAACAAAACAAAAACAAAAACAAACAAAAAAAAACTGCAAACATGATTTTCAATATCACATTGTTAGGGGTAGTGGTAACATTGGTATTATGATTCTGAAACTGACTTTCTCTCACACACGAATGTATTAGGAAAAAGTGATAAAGTAATTATGTTGACCTCATTAGAATATCATGAGCCTAAGAAAAATATATATAAATATAAACTCAAAATGAAAAGCTAAACTGGAATTGAAAATACCAGTTTAAATTTGTGATGTATTTTTCTTTTGGGGAAGGAGAATCGTTTCCTATCTGTTCACTAAAAAGGCCTACACACAACAGTAATACTAGGAATCTCTACCACCAAATTATGGTCTCTAAATACCATTTTCCACCAAAATGGCTGGGTAGAGATTGACTGTAAATGTTGAACCTAGAATACCTTGTCATATACAAAAGCAAGAAAGTTGTCAAGGATGACTGGAATCATGTCAAAAGAACATAGTTTCTAATTTGAGGTGTCCGCTGGCCAAAGATATGACAAATTCTGCTAATCAGACAGTGTCAACAAACCTGTCAGAATCCATTAGTTCATTGTGATACTTAAACAATAAAATTGTCCCCCTTTGGAGGCCATACAATCCAGTCATTATTCTGAAGATTGGTAAATAGGGACCGAATTCAGCATTTAACTTGCCCTTCCAATAAGAATGTACCTCAAGGTAACCATGTAATTAATAAAAGAAAATGACCCTTTATACAATACTTGAAACTAATTAAGGTAGAAAGAATGATAGAATTCGGTCCCTGAAAAGAAAAAGGGTTCAGGCAACAATTTTTAATGAGTAAAAGAAATACATCAAGTGAGCTTGCTTCCTGACAGAAGTGCACAGGGCCACCTGTCAAGTGGTCTTGCCAAAATCATAGACAGCTTCTAGATCTAAGTGCCAGTTTATAAGAAATATAGGGAAGAGAGAAACATGTTAAAGGACACAATGGAGGTGCAATCAGCAAAATTCAGCGTAAAAGAAAGTCTCTTGGACAAATGACATGGTTTCTTAAACAAATAAAAATATAGGAAAGAAAATAAAGACAGAGAATTCAATAAGTAAAAGTTGAAAAAATTGTAAACAAATAAATATGAAAATAAAATTTCCCTTCATGTCTGCAAATGTTTGAAAACTTACTGGATATTTGATGATATCAAGAAATTATTCTCATTTCCTAGGTGTGAATATGTTGTTTTTTTTAGACATATAAACTGAAATATTTATTGATGAGAGGAGGTGATACCTGGGATTTGTGTGTGTCACAGTAGTTCAGATTGGTTGTGGTGCGAGGCGTATAAGTTGGGGGTAATAGAGGAAAGAAGACAGGCCACAGTGGCAATTGTTGGAGCTAGGTGACGTGTAAATTGGATCTCACTATATTCTCTTTAACATGTGTGTGTGTTGAAATTCTTCCTACAAGTTAAAAAGAAAGAAAATCTGCTATGTGATAAGCCTTGTTTCCCACACTTCTATTGATTATATATATGTGGTCTGGTACCCTGCTAAGCTGGGTTGCAAGTGGGGAGATAAGCCCAGGGTGGAGGGAAGGATGGATGTGTTGGGAGTATGGCGGAGGGAGAGCTATTCTCCTGGAAACATGCTTCCCAGAGTGATCTGACATGAGCAGAAGTCACTTCCCTAAGGTCTTTTGTCTCCTGAGCCCTAGCAGAGTCAGAAAGAAGGGAGAGGAAGACCCCTAGTGTAGCAGCCCACATCACTAAGCCACTTCCTGGCTAGTGAAAATGTGTTGCTGAGTCAGCTTACACCCAGTGTATCTCAACCCTTTATTTCATGGGTGGACCACTGAGTCACGATGTGTGTGGGCCTAGAATAACACCTTGGAATAAGCAAAGAGGGTGTGCCCACTGGAGCAACAACAACCTTGAGTAAAGCCTGTCTTTCATCTCAGGAGACCAAACTATTTGATATTCCATGGGGACCGGGTGAGTAGAGCAAACCCTATGAATATAATTTAACCCCTTCACTGGTATTTGTGATATTTCTGGTTCAGGGAAGTGGGTCTTAAAACAGAAAAGGGAAAAATCGCTGCAACGGGTAACTGGGGAGGGGTATCATGTATCTCAGTGTCCACTGTTCCAAGGGAGGGAAGTAATGTTCCCTGTACCCTCCCAAGTTCTCAGCTGAGACTGTTCTCCCAAACAAAGGCAAATTAACACAAGAAGAAAAAGAAGCAGATGTTTACTAACATGTATACCTCCAGTATATATAGGAGATACTGTGGCAATAAAAGTAAACTCCACACGTGGCTCAGAACTCAGGCTTAAACACCATCTTGAGCTAAAATCAAAAGAAAGAAGGTGTAGGGGAGACTAGTGCTGGGGAGGTGACCAGGAAAAGCAAAGGTGACTTCTCCATTAAAAGGGATCTAACGTTGTCTTTAGGCATTAACTTTCTTACTTCCTAGGAGAAAGAGGAGGAGAAACATCTTTGTAAATTTATGTCCTGTTTTGAAGTAAATAAGTAGTTCTTATGCCAAAGTGGGATATTTTGAGGTGAGATATTCACTTTACTACAACCCAATTAAGCCATTTTAGTTCTTTGCCCTAATGTGCATTTAGAGACTCAGGCTGCTGTTGTTCAGAGGAGACAAAGGTCGGGTGCTGGAGGCTTCCTCCCCTCCTTGGCCAATCCTGACACCCAGGAAAGATCGGAAATGTGTAACCTAAATCAAGAAGATATATCCACATGCAGGGACGTGACAGCCAGCTATGAAAAAGCAAGTGACAACACAGCCCTGGGCTCCGCAGTGTGAAGAGGACAATGCGATTCACAGCAGGTTCCTGGAAATGGAGATGCCGTGATTTTGCCCTCAGCAGCAGCCAGCACTCTCTCATGTGACATCTGGTGGGTTCCAACCCATCAGCCATGCCAAAGATATCATTCTGTGGCTCAGAAAGTGTAAGGTGGACACTTTCTCCATTTCTTCTTGCTATGAGTAGAGGCTAAAGAGTTTGTCAGCGATCAGTAAAGAGCCACGCACTTACGTTTGCTCTTTGGTCCTCAAGGACATTCCTTTTTTTTTGAGAGATTGAGAGGGAAGGAGGGAGAGAAAGAGAGAGAATGAAAATGTGCAGGGGAGGGTGAGAGGGAGAGGGAGAGGGAGAAGCAGATTCCCCACTGGGCAGGGACCCTGAGATCATGACCTGAGCCATCCAGATGCCCCCCCACCCCCGTACCGCCAGGACATTCCTGTTCTTGAAACCACAGCCGCTCTTAGGGGAAGGGGAAAACACCCTGTCAAGAGAAGAGTTTCTGTAAAAGTCCATTGCGTCCCTTTGCCCACTGAGGTTGGACTTAGATGCTGTTAGCTCTACATGATTTCCTCTGACTCGAGCCTGTACTGTAGCAATGACATGTAGTCTGGTGGGCTCTTCATCTTCGGGGCTCACTCCGCACTCACCAAGGGCTTGGTGCAGAAAGCAGACAAATGATGACTGCTACAGTGAGTTCTGCCCATGGCATGGTCCCACCCTTGGGGATGCAGGACACTGAACTGGTCTCCGCCCAGACCAGCTGGGGCATGTGGAGTGTGTCCTTGGAAGTAGATCTTTGAAGAAGGGGAAAGGAAAGCTGAAGGTGGAAGTAGAAGTTTCTTCCAGAATCAGCCATGTTTGGGGGGAGACTGGGTTCATCTAGGGTATGTTCTGCTGTCACTCTGTGTCAGAACCATGACAGCATGGACACGTGGGCACAAAAGCTAGCCTTGAACTTGATGGTGTAGAGAGGGGGGTTGATTTTACATAACAGATGCTTAATAAGGAAAATCACTGAGGAAGTCTGGGGAACTAGGAAGCCTGGGAGAGTCAGGGTTTTCCAGTCTTTATCTTCTTTACCATTGTGTCCTTGGACTAGTTAAAGCAAGAAGGAATGCACTAGGCAACATGAAAGTGGGGGCCCTTTCTCGAACATCAATGGAGAATCTTTGATTCAAGTCTCATTCATCCCTCATGCAAACACAAAGAGATTTCTTGGGGATTTTATATGACACACTTGTCACTTCCACACACAAGTTACAGGAAGTCCTCTGGCTTTTTCTTACTATTGTGTTCAAAGAGTCGCAGGTCATCATTAACCATTTTAATGTCCTCTAAGGACATGTGCCTGTTTCCATAAACAGGCAAAAGAGAGAGGGAGAGAGAACATTGTCTCTGTAGCTGCCGTGTAAACACATTGGGTTATTAAGAACACAGAAAAATAGGTGTGTGCATAGGTGTGTGCACCTGTGTGCAAAGTGGGCGTATTTTCATGCTCAGGGAGGATCCTGAGATGTGAGAGTTTTTTATGTGGGAACTCACCCCTTTCACGTCTTGCCTTAAAAGCTAAATAGCTTGATCATCTGTGTGTGCGTGATGCAGAAGGCACCGAAAACCCCCTTGACGGAAGGCTTCCTGGGATCGCTGTCTTAATTTGGCTTTAAAACACAGAGAAGCAGGAGCCTCCGTGCTTTCAAATTCCAGAATTATTTGCAAATTTTAGAATATGCTTGAGTTTCACCTTCTTCAAGACACACAGTTAGGCAACAATATAAGAAATCCAGTCAATCATGATGAGATTAAAAGGTTTTAAAAGCCGAATCGCAGTCACATTTACATTCTCCGCTAATTTCCCGATTTTTTTTTTCCCGATCACCTTTCATCTCCATAAGATGAACTGTAAAAATCCTCCTGAATTTCAGAAGGTGCCAAGAAAAATGGGGGTGGGGGGGTGGAAATTAAGGAGGCCCCTACCTTTCCATCATTCTGTTCATAAAGTGTTCGAACCGCACGCCAGGAAAAAAATGGAGGCTCTGGTGTCTGAGGTATTCTGTGCCATAAAGTCCCATAGCAGAAACAGATGGTGAAACTGCCTTGCAAGTGAAGAAACTAGTGTACACGCAGCTCACCCTAACATATGAAGAGATTCAGGGCTGACACATGAAGGAATGCAGCTGGCACCGCGCCAGCGGGACACACGCTCGTGCAGCCGTGAGTGCTCGCGCTCTGGGGAGGAGACCCCCCAATCTCAGGATCCGAAACGCCAGGAGCGCCCGGGTTTGGGGCTTGGCGGAAGGCCCCCCGGGTCTCTGTGCACCGCCTGAGGAGGATCGCGTCCTCCGTGTTGCAGGTGACTGCAGACCCCAGCAGAGAGCCCATTCTGGCTTCTGGGACTGGTTCATAAAAACAATAGTGGAGGATTGCCAGCTTTGCTGGAGCTTCCTTTAACTAAGTTCGGATTTGCTTTTTACCTAGAGCTGCCACCAGTGGCTGCTGAGAGAAGGGAAAATCTGCCACACACAGAGGCATCTGTGAAGAGGGTCTGGGACGGGAGGTCCCAGGCTTTCACGTGGCCCTTCTTGCGGAGGAACCTCTCCTGGATACCGTACTTTCCGGAGTAAATCGGAGATGCAGTCCCCATGGTATAGCCTCATGACATTGACAGCCACATTTTCTGAGCTGCTGTGTTCATTAGGATGGACGAATATTATGCTACAAGCAGAAATGTAAGGACACAGACATGCAATAGACCCTTCTTGTCCATGCAGAGAGCCATCTAGGGTGTGCAGGTGGTGAGAGGTTGCCTTCCGTGTGGTCAAGTGGGGACCCAGGATCCATCTACTTTTTTGTAGGTTCACCCCATAATGAGTCTCATCACCTCCTGCATCCGGGGGAGGCCCACTGCTGTCCTTAAAGCTGTGTTTCGGAGGACACACATTTCCCTTCCATTCCTATTCTGTTGGCCAGGAGAACTTGCTTGCTATGTGCCCAGGACTTGGAAAGAGGGATTTCAGTGCTTGGCTGCCTTGTGTCCCTGATGAAAGACCCTGAAGCATCTCCAGCAGTGTCTTGCATGTGTTCCCCACTATTCAGACCTGTCTCCTTCCATCTTCCAGCCCCGCAGAAAATTGTTGTCCCTGCAGACATGGCCAGCCCACAGGTGCCTGGAGTTGACTGCTTTTCCTTCAGCCAGAGTCCCTGAATTCCGATCAGAAATGAAAAGAATGTCTGTCCTCTCTGGGGTTCAGCCCCTAATGCTGCAGGGGAGCCGGGACCCTATGAAAGCCTCAACATTTGTCCTCTCCCAGATCTGACCCCCGGTACTCATGTCCACAATGTTCTCCCGGCCTTTTTAGGTGCATGAAAAGCACTCAGATGATCAGACATACTGTTGGAATATGTGGGGAACTCGACGAGCCAATCTCTGTTTGGGATCAACCTGGACCACCCATGTCCCTTGCAGAGCTCCCCACACCAACACTGGAGGGCAGTCTTTGTTTCCCCAATCCAGGCCACACGCAAAGAGCAAGTGATAGATAGTTCCACTCAGAACGGGGCCTTCCAATAAGACATTAGCCGTCTTTGGTCCGCAAAGGAGGCAGTTCTAATCTCTGCAAGGCCTGGTCCTCAGGTGCCTGGGTCAGGGTTTGGGAGAGAAGGGGGGCAGGCTGAACCACTCTGCTGTCACCCGTGATGCCTCCTGTGGCATGACTATGCTTCAGCCAAGGGCACTGTGAACCTGGAGGGAAAGCCAAGAGGAAGTGGGAACCAGTCTGGTTTGGAAGAAAACCCAGGTTTGGGAGACATAAAGTTAAAACATATTTGGGATCCTCTACGAGAAAGAATACAAAATGCTGGGGGTCCTCTCAGACTTGTGCCTGAATGAGGTGGGTTGGGGTTCCAAGGCTTTCATTTCATCAGAATCCCACTGTGCAGGGGAGCCGTGGGTGGGGGAAGGACAGGCTGCGCGTCCACTTAGCGTGGCTGGTAATAGGAGGGGCTGGCGGAGATGAGACTGAAGGCTTTTTGGGAGCAACTGATAGAGGTATAGGAGGCCTTTCTAGAAGAGAGGGCCCTCCTGCTCCATGATGGAGCTAAAAGGCTAACTGCATAAATACGGTACCCCTTCAAAGCTAACTTGGCCCTTGGCACTGGTTGAAAGAAAGGGGAGGGTAACCGATATTCCTTCTACTTCTACTGGATTTCTCTGACTAGCCATTCCCTCCCATGGACATCCCTAACCCACAAGACCCCCTTTCACTGAGTCTCAACAGGCTTCCCGTTGAGCGTGTGGGTTCCACCAGACCACAGATTTTCAAGAGTACAGGTAGCATTCATTATCTTTCTGGGAAGCTCTCCTACTCCCTATACCTGGAATGGTGTGAGGAACAGCCTGTGTGCAGTAGGTTTTAGGAGGAAGGCAGGTTGCATGTATAAAAGGACAAACACTGGGTAGTCCTTAGAAGATATGTTTATTTAGCGGAAGGATCAGACAGTGCCTTATAGTTTCTCCTGTGTTTAGCTTCTCCTATGGGTGAGTCTATCCACTCTGGTAGACTAGAGAACAGGATGTGGTCATGACTCATGACTGTTGACCCTTCTACCAGGCCCTACCTCAGGGCCTGGTAGAGGGCTGAGCATGTGGAAGGAACTAAGAGGGCTGCTAGAGACCCTTTTCTGTCACTGGAAAGGTGGCACAACTTTTGTGCACAAGAAAAAGGTGGGTTTGCTGGAGGCAGCTCTGGTGGCTCTTAGAAGATGGTAGGCGTGGCCCAGCCATCTCTGTGGACTACCCATTTCTGTTCTTCTTGTTCTCCTCTCTAGACCCAGCTCCCCTGATAGCCCGTTCTAGCCCCAGAAGGCTCAGCTAGCCTCTCCTGAAGCCCCCTATTTCCCATTTAGAAGGGCCAAGAGTGGAAGGAAAGGGACCAGGGAGCTCAGAATGTTGGGGCTCCGGACCCTAATAAGATGTTTCCCGACTGAGTCTCCAGGCCCACAAACAGATGGGTTCCCTGTGGGCTCTGCTCTGTGTCTGGGAGAAGGAAATACCCAGGACTGGTTGAATTCCAGTGATAATGTTGCTGGCGTTGATTTGCGGCTTGACAGTCAAAAATAATCCAAGCATTGCTTTGCATGTGATTTATACAAGTGTCTTAATTGGCATCTTGATTATATGATTGCGTGAAGTGCTGCTTTCAAGAAGGTGTATCTCTAAATAGAAAAAAGGAGAAATATACAGCTGTGAGGGGTACGTGAAGCCCCCCATGATTTATTTCTCTCTCTCTCCCCCCACCCAGTTTTTTTGTACTAACACCATATTTTCTGGTTTCTTTCCCTATGCTGGACCTTTAGTGGGAAACATTTCCCTCAACCCCACACGTCTTCCTTGCAGACGTGGCGCTGGGTCTGCAGTTTCTCTCTGTGTCTGCTGCATTTTTTTTTCCTTTTTCCTGCTACACAAACTCAGAGATGTGGCCTCTCTTAGCCTGATTACAGCTAATTATTTTAGAAATACATTTTAAAGGCAAGTTATCTTAAGTTTATGGTTAATCCGATGGAGAAGATCTAAGGAAAACCTGAAAATCATAAAACGTTGCAGAACGTTGTATTTTATGCAGTCCAGAATGTGACACACGGGTCTTCAATAATTCACTGCTTGTTAACATTAAACAACTGTTAACATGCTCAAATAATTAGTTATGCTTGCTTGACATGTTTGCATCTTTAATAATTGATGCATTTATCTTAATTACTAACAGTATTATGGTCGTAATATGCATCTTTTTTCTATCTTAAAATTTTAACAAAAACTGACTTTTTGCCAAAAATGATTATGCTCTAAGTTTTAATTACTCATTGTAATTAAATTGCAAGCTGCAGTATTTTACTGAAATATCTTTCACAAAAATATTTAATGGAAAAGAGGTGATTTGTTGTTTATGCAGCCAAGTTAGTAAATATTTCATAAGTTTGATATTACCCTTTCAGTGTGGATATAAAATAACATAGCTTTCAGGATATGAGTCCATTTAAAAGTCCTCCATAGCTGAGAATTTTTCTGCCACTTCTACCCAAAATGTTGTGTGCCCCTGCCTCCCCGCCGCTGCTCCCCCCAACCCTCCCCCCCAGCCTGATGTGGCTCTTTGTGTGTGAGAGAAAGTTTTCTTGAACCAGCCAGGCATATCTGAGTCTCAGTGTCTGTGGTAGGAAGCAGCATTGATTGGAAATCGATGGGAGAGTGATGTCTCCACTTTCCCTCCATCTTTTTCCCCCGGCCCCCTTTGTTGGAGAGAGCCCTGAAGAACGGCGTTCCGGTGACATGTTTATTAAAGGGTTCCTGTATGGCAAGGTAGACACACTCCTTATTGGCCAGGCTTTGTCAAGCTGCCCCAAACATGGTTGGAAGGTTACTAACTGACTCAGCAATACCCACGTCTGTAGAGAACATTATCCCCAAGAAAGGCTTCGAAGATGATGAGACACAAGAACCCTTCCCAAAAGGGAAATTGGGGCCTTGTAGGCCTTTGGCCCAAGTTCACAAAAAGTGACCAAGGTCGGAAAGAATGCAGATCTTCACACGGCGAATCCAGAGCTCTGCAGATCAGTCTGGGGGACCTCGCCTTTGACCTATGGGATATTCTTTGGGATTCATGAGGGCTGCCGCCCTGAGCAAAATCACTGTCATCACAATTGCCCAACTCCATGGGAGACAGAGCCATGTACCCAGAGAAGTCATTCCTTGACTTTCTGGGCCCTTTACTGGGATACCCCATTTCCCCTGCCTGGGGCTCATCTAGAATGGGGACATCAAAAAAGTAGAGTGGCTGGGATTTAGGAGAAGCCCCAACATGTTCTCTGAGTTGATTACTCACTGTTGTAAGTCATTAGAGGTTTTCAAGATGCAAATTAAGCAATTATGGGGCTCTTTGGAAATGACAAGCAGACCCAGAGAAAATCTAAGCTCCTTCAGAGAGAGGCTTGGCCAGCCAAGGACCGGAACTCCTTCCTCCTCCCACAACCCTCAGGCTCCTGAACACATGAAATTCATTTCTTTGTCTGTAAAGCTGCCTCACTTTCTGGGAAACTGAGAGAGGCAGGCCAGGGGATTTCTGCAATGCTGGGCAGTGTGGAGAGATGTGCCCCATTTAGAAAGCATGTAACTACAAGTAACAAAAATTCTTGACTTCATGCTGGCTTTAACAGGTAGAAATTCATTAGTTCATAAAACTGGGTCCAGAGCTACAGGTGGGGGTCGGACCTTTATTCATTGTATAGTAAGCTTGTCAAGGATATGAATTCTTTCCACCTCCCCACCCTTCCACCCTCACAACCTGCTTCATCACATACCTGAGCCCCCTTGAGTCACGTGATGGCTGCAGCTTTTCAGCTATGCCATCCAGACACGACAGGCAGAGGAAGAAGGACGGGACCATCTTTCTGTGCGTTCCCTTTCAGGATTAAGAAAACCTTTCCCAGAGGGCACAACGGATTTCCATCCATGTCTGTCAAAAAAGAGACAACAGGATCAAAATGGAGTCATTTGTGCTAAGCCCATGTCACCAAACCAAGACTCAATTCCTCACTTAATTACAGTTTCAACCGCTCCCAGGAGTGGAATCCTAAGCCAGTCAATCTCGAACTACGTGGTCAGGTCAGCGTTAGTGAGGTAATAGCCGAATAGCACCCTGTCATCCCCCATAGGAAGATGGCCTTATCTGAAATAATCCTCTCTTTGCTAGATAAGTCTTTGTCCTATCCTCTTCTGCTCATAAAAGTCTTTCATTGTATATGCTCTTTGGAGCTTCATTCTATCTCCTAAATGGGAGGCTGCCCGATTCATGACTCATTGAATAAAGCCAATAAGGTCTTTAACATTTACTCAGCTGAATTCTGTTGGGTGGCAGTGATAGCATCCAAAGGAAACTTCCAGTGGCTTTGGGGACAAGAGAGGCATGATACCCGTGAACTCTTTAGTGTTCTATCTTTCTTGCCATTTCCAAGGGCCGTGGATAATTTCCTTTCGGTTCTGAGCTCTCTTGCCTTGGATTTGAGCTCCCAACCTAATTGGCTTTCCAGCTCAGGGCAGGTCAGCTTATGCGGGCACACAGTTTCATCCGGAACTCAAGTCCCTCAGCCTTGGTTCGGTCCACAGTTCCCCATGTGTTTGGAATCCCAGTTCACCCTCCCCACTTGTTGGGACCCACTGGCTCAGTCCCTTCCCCAGTCCCCAGTTCCACTTTGGGAATTGCTGGTCCTACACAGAAGGCCTTCTATTGGCTAGTCCATGGTAGCATACCTTTGGTTACTACTGGTGTGTTAACGTGCACGTTTGTCTTGTTTTGTGCAGATAAAGGCTACTACTGATGGGAATCTGGAAGCCAAAACCACACAGTTGATGGGTACAGGTTGAGCACATCACGTTCTTGGACCACCAGCCACCAAACTCTGAGGTTCCCAGGTTAGGATAAGTTGGTCACAAAATGGGTTAGATTGACACTAGATCACCACAGATCTCCAGAAAACTTCCGTCCAATTGAGGTACGCTATGTCACATCACACAATCCCCAACCCCGTGGCACATCCCTATTTATTCATTTGGCTCCAAGAGACCCAAGGTGTAGGTTAAAAACAAAAAACAGGGATGCCTGGGTGGCTCAGGTGGTTAAGCGGCTGCCTTCGGCTCAGGTCATGATCCCAGCGTCCTGGGATCGAGTCCCACATCGGGCTCCTTGCTTGGCAGGGAGCCTGCTTCTCCCTCTGCCTCTGCCTGCCACTCTGTCTGCCTGTGCTTGCTCTCTCTCTCTCCCTCTCTCTCTGACAAATAAATAAATTAAAAAAAAATTAAAAACAAAAACCAAAAAAAAACAAAACAAAACAAACATTAAAGGGATCCTTAAATTTCAAAGAGTTGAAAGTGTCTCCTTGCTTTTTTTATGTCTAAAAACTATTGTCCTGGAAGTGATAAAGATCTTTTGAAATGGCAGTGTCTTCCTAGCAATAACCTAGAATGAAAATAGCCAGGGGGCGCCTGGGTGGCTCAGTCGGTTAAGCATCTGCCTTTGGCTCAGGTCATGATCTCAAGGTCCTGAGCCCCACATCAGTCTCCAGCTCAGCAGGGACTCTGCTTCTCCCTCTCATTCTTCCTCTGTGCTTTCCCTCTCTCACACTCTTTCTCTCAAATAAATAAATAAAATATTTAGAAAGAAAGGAAGGAAGGAAGGAAGGAAGGAAGGAAGAAAATAGCCACTACCGGGGAACAATCCAGTTAGACAAAATCATCTTGTGTCCTGAGAACATGGCTTGGTACCTGTCAGCCTGGGGAATGTCAAAATACAGCCAGACAGAAATGTGGGCTGTATTCCATTTACAGCTTTAACTAGCTGGACAAAAATGTGGGTTAAACTCCATCTGTGGCTAGGGTCTTCCCAAACTGCTGCCTGCCCTCAGGAAAATTCATTTAAGAAGGGCACTGGGAAGCCTGTGTTCCCAATCAAACAAAGAGAATAGAATACCTATTTCAGTGGGCACACAGAGGACTCCAAAGAGTTACAAAATTCTAAATTAGTCCCGTTGAAAGATTTGTTGCAAAAGGCTCATGAAGAATTAAAGACACAAGAGGCCCCTCGGACAAGTGACTCCTGCTGCTGCCCTCTCTCCCTCTTTAACTCAGCCTCTGTTAATCTTATGTCTCAATTGTCTTCACACTCTGAAGGGACTAAATGACCTTAAACCATAGTCTATCAAGCTAACAGCCTTTCAGACACCCCCATGTCTGTGTGGGCCTTTCGGTTAAGGGGACACTGAGAAATTTTCTGGTAAACTGTGACGTTATTCCCTCAAACAGCAAAGGGAAACTAAAATTGAAATTAATGGAAAACCTTGCCAAGTTCTGGTAAATACCAGAGCCCACAGATGGGATACTGGCAGAAGCCAGTGAAGGGTGAGAATTCTTACCAGAATCAGCTCTCTCCAGTCTCTGTCTGTAGTACCCAGTCAAGAGAGAAAAATAAAATTCCACATTGTCCCTCCCTTTCCAAATCCAGACCTATTTGTTATTAATCCTTTCCTCCCTAGGGACAGCCATTACCATCTCCTTTGTCTTGTCTTTCTTTTGGCTATCTTTGAGAGTGCTTCTAAATCTTGGTAGGGGAATATCTTGTATACCCTTTTGAGGGGATGTTTCCTGAATCCAAAGGGGCATTCAATATTGACAGAAATATTTACTGTTCATCCCAGCTAAAGGCTGAAAAGATCTTTGACATGATCTTTGGTCAAATTGGAAACTGATATTCAGAGCCTGATAAATGAACTTTTCAGGCCTTCTACCCTAAGCTAAAATGAAACTATGTATCCAGAGGCAAAGAAAAACCCCAAGCCTTTGTTAAAGGATTTGCTAAGACATTCCAAAGACACAGAGCTCCAAATCCAGAACATAGATATCTTTCGATTTCCATGTGAGTTGAAGATCTTTCCTCTGATACAAAGAATCAAACTGAAGATAATGTAGTTGGATGAATGGGTCAGGCCCTTGATATCATTTAGGCTACAACTCAATTACTTGAGGAATTAAGAGCAACTATTCTTATCTTAAAAATCTTTGCAAAACCAGAAATGCAGCTCTGGAAGCAATTCAAAGTCCACCTATCTTTACCATTCCCAAATCCTAGGACTGAAGGAAAAAACAAACAAACAACAACAACAACAAAACAAGCATAAAAAAAACAAAACAAAACAAAACAAACAAACAAAAACAAAGGAAAAAGAGGCTTTTAAAAATTACAGGCTCTTACAGAAACCCCTTAGCCCCAAATCCAGTCCACAGTTTTCGTAAGATTACTTGTCAAGGATACTTATAAACAAACCTTAAGTGTCTTCTCCACAAATATTAGTAAAAAGCTTCAGCCATCTGAGCAGGTAAACGTAACTTATTCCATCTGCCAGAAACAGTTTTGGATCCAAATTCTTTTATAACTAGTGAGTTTTGTATTATTGTGTCTGTTTCATGACTGTAATTTTCGAATAAAAGCCGTACCGTTTCCATGATGGTCCATTTAGGCATGTCTGTGTAGGTATGTCATAGATGTCTATGCTTTCCTACCCCTGGATGATATTGCCAAAATTGATGTGTAAAAGAGTTTTTATTTAATTGGCTTAGAAAAAGTCAAGTGCTCATACAAATTATGTATTACTAAAATTCTCAGAAATATAATGGAAACTAACCCAAACGTATTTTCAAGTTCATGTGATCCGAGATAATCTTTGGTAAATGAAAGCTAGTTGAAGTTTGTTGGTTTCATTAAAATAAGCATGGCTTTAGAGTTATCTGCATTTAAAGTAATTCCAACACACAGCTTTTGTTCTGCCTAGGTTAACTAGCAATATTAGCTCTGGTCATCTCTGTTATAAAAATTTGTCAGCAAGGAAAATAGTTTGGGATGATGGCTAATTGTCTAACGTCTGAAGAGTTGTTGTGCATGGTCAACACCTAATTCTTAAGTGCAAGTGATAAATGAATTAACTTTTCAACAAAAATTATGTTTTATGGTATGTGTCTAACATGAAAGATCTCTCTTTTTTCTTGAAGCCTTAAAATTATATTGAGATAAGTTAAATGACGGCTACTTACTGAATATGTAGATCATTTCTAAATGAGATAAAATACTGAAACATTAAAGATTTTATTTATTTATTTGTCAGAGAGCACACAGGCAGACAGAGTAGCAGGCAGAGGCAGAGGGAGAAGCAGACTCCCTGCTGAGCAAGGAGCCCCATGTGGGACTCGATCCCAGGACGCTGGGATCATGACCTGAGCCGAAGGCAGCTGCTTAACCAACTGAGCCACCCAGGAGTCCCAAAATTCTGAAACATTAATTCCTGAACATAGGGTTATCCACTTTCGGCTTCTTTTTGCAAAAGAGCCAAAGATAGTTGGGTCTCTTAGTAAACATGTTTTTTGCCACCTGAAAATTTTTGAGGAAGAATTTACTTGTTGAAATTAGGAAATGTATTTATAAATCTGCCAATCTGCAAGATGCTAATGGAACACACAGTCCACAATTGCATGCTTCTTATTGTTCACTAGAAAATCAAGTTTTTGAGGATTAAGAATTCTAACATACAGGGGCGCCGGGGTGGCTCAGTGGATTAAGCCTCTGCCTTCGGCTCAGGTCACGATCCTGGAGTGCCGGGATCGAGCCCCACATCGGGCTCTCTGCTCTGTGGGGAGCCTGCTTCCCTCTCTCTCTCTCTGCCTGCCTCTCTGCCTACTTGTGATCTCTCTCTGTCAAAAAATAAAATAAAATCTTAAAAAGAATTCTAATATACATAATTAAAACTACTGGAAATAAGAAGGGAAACAGCTCTATGGATAAGGAAAGTAGGATGTGTATTTTCAATGAGAGAAAGTATGAGGAATGGAGATATGTTTTTGTTGAAGGAAAATAAAGTAATAGACTCCTCAATTAGGTCTGGTTATTTAGAATGAGAAAGGAGGGGAAAATAGGATAAAGTTGTAGAAAGTTTGTGGAAAAGGAGTCTTTGGGAAGGAAATTTATGTACGCTCAAGCTGGCTAAAATTAGAATACATTTAATTAAGTTTGATTTTTAAGAATGTACTTTAATATCAAAAGTAGACTGGTACAAAATTAGAATTCACTCTTCTCTCTATTAAAAAGGACAATGTTTCCTTGGACTGCTACTGGTCTGCTCTTGGTAAGAAATTAAAAAAAAAGGGGTACCTGGGTGGCTCAGTGGGTTAAAGCCTCTGCTTTCAGCTCAGGTCATGTTCTCAGCGTCTTGGGATCCCAGGATCAGGCTCTCTGCTCAGTGCCACCCCCACCCCCCACTTCCCTCTCTGCCTACTTGTGATCTCTGTCTGTCAAATAAATAAATAAAATCTTAAAAAAAAAGAAATTGAAAAAAAGTTTTTCTTCACCTTTGAAGTAATCTGCTTAGAAAACAAAGATTTCATATCTTATCAAAATAATTCCCTGTGTTGCATGTTGTCTTTAGAAGTCTTTGATTATTTAAGAAAAACAGAGTCTTCTCTATTAAAAGAACTGAAGACTTTTTCTTTTTTTTTTTTTAATAACTTCTGGTATTTGCCTGTGAAATTTTTAATTGTCAAGCTGGTAAATGGATAAGGAAGTATTGTTTCACAGTGACCTATGATTCTATTTGACCAAGTGCTTTACATGCTTTTGATATTTTTGACACACTTCCCCAAATTAAATTCTGAATAAAATCTTTTTGATCTGGAAGTTACTTTGAGATCTTCCAGAGGGATCTTGGAAATTTGCAAAAAGAATTGTTCTCTCTTATAAAAAGAGAAATGCCGAACTAATTAGACATATTTGATATGTTAAATTACATGGGAAGCACTGTCAAAAAGTAATACCAAAACTTATGGTTTTTTTCCCCCTGGGTTTTGTTGTTGTTGTTTTGGTGATCTTTAATTTTGTTTTGTTTTGGGGGGATATTTTTTGTTTGTTTGGTTGGTTTTTGTTTTTGTTTTGTTTGTTTCTTTTAGAAAGAGAGTAGGGAAGGGCAGAGGGAAAGGGAAAGAGGGATTCTTTTTTTTTTTAATTTTTTTAAAATTTATTTATTTGTCAGAGAGAGAGGGAGAGAGAGCGAGCGAGTGCACAGGCCGAGCAAGGAGCCTGATGTGGGACTCGATCCCAGGACGCTGGGATCATGACCTGAGCCGAAGGTAGCTGCTTAACCAACTGAGCCACCCAGGTATCCCAGGGAAAGAGGGACTCTTAAGCAGACTCCACACCCTTCTTGGAGCTGTACATGGACATGGGGCTTGATCTCACAAGTCCGAGAATGTGACCTGAGCCAAAATCAAGAGTTGGAGGTTTAATTGACTGAGCACCCAGGCACTCCCTAGCCCCAGTACTAAGCCTTATTTATGTTGTATTTATATAGGTATATGTTATAGATGTACTAAAAATTGCATGAAATTCCTAGAAACCTGGTATGTCCTAGAATAATGCTATCAATCATAATTTCAGTTATTATCTTAAAATGTTGTGTATCACAGAAATAACTAAGTTATCTTCTCAATTCCATTATAATAAAATCTCATCAGGTCTTTAACTATGGACATTTTAAAGTCCTTGTCATTTACAGAGAATTATTGTTTTACTGTGATGCTTTTGTAGAAGTATTTCTGCCAAAGTGCTTCATCTCCAAGGAGATTCATGGAAAGGACTTTGACAAGTCCAGTTTCTGATAAGTTTAAGATTATAAAATAAACTGGATAAAAATGTCTAGAACTAATAGAAAAACTGGATTCAAGCAGAGCAAGTATTAATTACATGGGACTGAATGCATTGAGGAGAAGGAATGTAATATTTTATTTTGTTCGTTTGAAACATTCCTGGTTCCTTAATGTTTTATTTTTCCATCCTAAAGGAAACCTTTTATCTTAAGATATCTGTGACTTACAGCAATTTGGTAAAGTATACCTTGTAAACAGAGATGAAACGTTTACTTTTTCTCCCCCCCCGATCCTTCCAGAATTTGGAAACTCTTGAGTATTCTTTTCATGGTGATATCATTAGTTATTTGCAAAAGTTCAGTAAGAATCTGTTCCCCTTGTAAAAGGACACAATTAGAAGTAGTGGCTATCATTACCCAGGCTTTAACTGAAAGGTCATATTTGAGAGAGATGTATATAGACTCAGATGTGACCAGACAACTTTAAGGAATGGCCTGGAAAAGTCAAACTTAGAAGGTTCCCAACTGCCTTGAAAGGTGAATAAGGAAGGTCAGTTCCTGTCAGGTCCAGGAACCTCAGGATGTTTTTGTAGACTTGGAGAAAAGAGAAATTCACCGAAATTCCATGTAAAATCTGATGGTGACTCCTTGGCTTGGCTTCCAGCTTTAGGAATTTTAAGAGTTCAATCTGAGATTCCTTATGAAAAGTTCCAGTGAAGCAGTCTTAAGAAGAGCTTGTATGGTCAATCACCATTCTTGTTGCACTGACGTAAATAATCAGGCCGAGTTTAATAAAAGCAAATTAGTATTACTGTGATTATCTTTGGTTAAAGAAAAATTGGGATGACTTTGGAGAGAAAAAATAAATTTGCACTTTTGCAGATATTAGATTATAGTCTTGCTAATGCTTTGAAGTCTTCTTGTATACCCCCAAATTGGACCGGATCTGAATTCAGACACACATGTGACTCTTCAAACTAATGTTTCCAAATTTCTCCCACTCTTTTGATTTGACTATGAACAAAAACTGCCCTTGATTCTCCTTGAAAGGGACTGTACAGGTCCTCCTCACCACCCAGGTGAGAGCCAAACTTTAGGGACTTGAACCTTGGGTTTATATCTCCTAATTAAAAAGGGCCCCTTCAGACTCTGGGAACTGCACAAGATCTGGAGAGCTTAGAATCCAACTGACAAAGAAGAGTAGTAGCTGACAGCATGGGTAGACGGCTTCCTCTAAGATGAAGAACATCCCGCCCCATTCCTCCTTTCCTCTCTAACCATCCTTTTTCTAATTCTTATACCATGAAGGTCTTTATGATTCTTTTATCCCTCTTTGGTCTTTCAGTGACCCAGAGGATAATATCACAGGCCATTACAAATTGGGAGATAATGCAGTCTCCACATGACAGGTGGATTTTTCATGACACTGGCAATCCTACAGTTCTGCCCCACAGACTCCTCCCTGATTGCCAATGCCTTAGTTTGTTTGGAACAAACTCAGCTCTCGCTGTATTGTGTCAAACCCCCTAACCCTTGGGGTTTGTTTTTCTCTCCCTTTTTCCCAACCCCAAAGCTGGGGAAGTTTGTGTCCTGCTGCTACCTAAAGAAGGAGATATAAGAGAACCAGAACCAAACCCCTGTGGTCTACAGACCCTTAAATGTTACTGGCCTCCATGGCTGTCACCTATCTAGTCCTGAGCCACAGACTCAAACAGGAATTACCAGTGGACATTCATGATTCAAAATTAGCATCCTTTGGTAGATCACTGCTCCCTGGCTAGGAGTAAGTACAAATGAAGATAGGATCAGGAACCTGTTCTTTACTCTTGAAGATACTGCAGAATTTTCTGCTAAAACAACAGCTGCCTGACAAAAATCCCTAGAATCTCTGGCCGAAGTTGTTTTGGATAATAGGTTAGTGCTTGATTATCTTTTGGCTGAGCAAGAGAGTGTCTGTGTTGTGGCCAGGAGCACCTGCTGCTGCTGAATTCACACTTCTGGGGAAGTTGGAACTTAGTTGCATAAGGTCATTGAGCCCCCAGCTTGGCTTAAGAAGGTGACTCCTTCAATGGACTCTTTCTTTGACTTTCTTGATTTTGATTGGTTTGCTCTTGGGGACCATGAGCTCCCGGGGACCACACTTTGAAGTGCACTTCAGACTTTGGGAATCATTCTACTTATAATAATCATAGTACTTTCCCTGTGTGTTCTAGTATCTTGAAAACTTTAAATGCATGTTTGAATATAGTTTCCACCAAGCAAATGATTTCCCTAAGACTGGAGCATCAAAAAAGGAATGAAGAGAATTACTGACTTAAAAACTTAAACTTAAAGTTGGGACTTCTGAATTTCACAGAGGATCAGCAAACATCATCATGACCTCCGAATAATATCACAGAGCTTCCGCAAACATCATCATGACTTGTGAACTCCGCACAGGATCAGCTAAAACTGTGAGAACTTTGGAGCTGTAGCTCCTATCACATCCCTCAGTTAAGCAGAGTGGGGAATTGTTAAAAAGAGATAGCTGGTCCAAAATGAAGTCATTTGTGCTAAGCCCATGTCACTGAACCAAAACTCAATTCCTTACTTAATTACTGTTTCAACTTCTCGCAGGAGCAGGGAGTGGAGTCAGGACCCAGTCCCTCTGGAAGTACCTGGTCAGCACTAGTGAGGTAATCTGCCTGGTAGACCTCTGTCGTCCCCAAAGGAAGCTGGCCTTGCCTGGAACAATCCCCTCTTTGCTAGAAATGCCCTTGACCTGTCCCCTTCAGCTCTTTGGAGCTCGCTTCTGTGTACTACATGAGACACTGCCTGATTCATGAATAGAGTTGAATAAAGCCAATTAGGTCTTTAAAATGGACTCAGATGAATTTTGTTTTTTAACACATCTGATTGGCCGGTTGGGGGGCAGGAATGAACTGACCAGGATCGCCTTAGACTTGTCACCCAAGAGGCGGATTTGGCATTGGGAGTCAGCCTTCATATCCAGTGCAGGATCCCCAACTCTGAGTCAGTGTTCCCGTGCTCAGCAGGCATCTGCTGCTACTATGCTCTCCATGCTTGGAACAGTGCGAAACATTCCAGGGAAGATAAAATGAACAGACCCAGAACTGCCCTAACAGGATTTCAGATAATGGAGAAATGAGACATGTTCATAAGGGGTGAAAAAAAAAAAACAAACAAAAAACACAAACCTAAATGGAAGCCAACTGCAATTGTTTAAAAGAATAACTAACAAACGCTTGAGTCAGCACAATTCACCAGGAGTTTTCTGAACATCTTCTCTGTGCATAGATGTAGTTGGGGTGTTACTGAGGAGACAAAAGAACATAAAAATGCATTCTTCCTGAGAAAGGGCTTCTTAAGGAGAGAGCATATGCCCATAAAGGAACTGCCTTTGTCTTTCCCTTCCTCCAAAGAGAGGTAGGGATGGCCCCTGGCTAGTTTAAAGGAGTATTTATGGGGAGTAATTTCAAAGCTTCTGCTGGGCCTTTGCATAGCTAAGAGAGAAGCCATTAAGAAGTGTCTATCAGTTGAGAAAGCTTTTCACTCTAAGTAACAGAGAACCAGATTAACTGTGCTTGAACATGAAGGACATTTATTGTTAAGAAGTCTCGAGGTTGGCAGGCAGCTCAGGAAAGTAATCAGGGTCCCAGGATTTTCTGGTTTTCTATTCTCTCACCGTTAGCTTGTTAGGTTCTCATATGTGATTTTTTTTGGTTGGTTTTTTTTTTTTTTTTTTTTTTGGCCTCGGGGTGTCAAGATGGCTATTGCTGCTCCAGACATTGAATCTGTGTTCAAAGAAGGAAGAAGGAGGAAAGCACCCTGCTGGCACACTCTGGTTTCATACCTGCCCTTTTTATCAAAAAGCAAAATGCCATTCTCAGAATTCTGCTGGTAGGACTCCCTTATTTCTTACTGGTCAGAAGGGCGCCTCTGCAGGGGTCCTAGAAATCTGGAAGAGATGGAAGGAAGAAGGAACTGGAAAAGCTGGGGGTTTGTCAGCCAACAGCAGCACGGGAAACACGGCTCAGGATAGTGTCTTTTTCTTATTACTGGCAGGAAAACCAGAGGGGACCCAGACTGAGAGCAGAGGGTGAGGAAGGAACCAACAGGGCCACTGAAGGTATTGTGAGTCATGGATGTCATTGGAACAGTGCTTCTGTGCAATTACAGAGCAGCCTGGCACTTTTCTCTCCCTTGTAGTGTAGAGCACACTGTCTCGAGAACTAATGCTTATTTTGGTTAGTTGCACGCGAGCATGTGTGCCTGTGCATGCGCGTGTGTGTGTGTGTGTGTGTGTGTATGCTTGATTCAACCCATTGGACAATTAGAAGAATAAAACCCAAACAAAACGGAGCAAACCAACAAACACCCTTAGCTCGCAGTGCCCAGGTGATCGGGGGATCTTTCCATAAGAGCTCAGGGAATCTGACACCTGCCTCCTTCCCAGTCTCAGCCCTCAGGGAAGAGCAGGGGCCCCAGATAAACCACTGTGGGGTGGGTGAATAAAGGGGGTGCGGTCACAGTCTAGAGCCTTCTCTTCCACAGTACACGGTACAAACATTGGACCTGGACCCACAGCAAGGCTGTGGCTCAGGTCATTCAACTGAGAAGGATCCAGCGGTAAAAAGTGTTCCTTGCCTTCATGTGGCACCTTCACGGGCAAGACAAAGCTTGCTCTCGCTTACTTAGTGTTGGAATCCCGTCATAATCTCAGCCCACAGAGGTTTTCCCATGTCCACGCCGCCCTGACCCTAGTCACTGTGTGCTCCCCAAACTACCCTGCTGTCACTCTTGCCCCTGCCAGGGTCTGGAGCTCCCTTCTGCCCTCTCTCGCCGATGCAAAGCCAGGGGTCATCTCTCAAGACCCCACTGGACCGTCTCCTGCCACCGAGCACATGGGGACTTGGGATCTGGGTATCCCAGAGCCCCTCACTCAGTAGAGCACAGGTGGCCTGGTGCTGGGATTTCCTTTCCATAGAAGTCGGCTGCAGCCTGAGTGCTTGTGGCCCAGCAGACAGGACAGAGATGCCTTTGTTGTTTGGAGAAAGGAATCTAGAGGGCTCACGAGCAGACTGCCGCAAGCTGCCGGGGTTTGACTCCTGGCCCTGCCAGTGATTAGCTGTGTGGCCTTTGGTGAGATGTTTAACCTCTCTGTGCTCTTATTTTCTCATTGGTAACATAGGAATAATAGCGGTTTATGATGTCATTATAAGGATTAAGTGAATGGATATATATGAAACACTAAGCACAAGGTCTGGCTTGTAGTCAGTAGACAGAGATATAGAAGTATTATTGTATGACCAGCTCTGGCAGTTTGGGGAGGAAACTGTCCCCATGTCATAACTTTCCAGTGAATTTCTTGAGTGACTGCAAAAGCAGAATGCCCAGAAACTTCGTCTTGATGGGAAAATGGCCCTCCTGTTGTGTTCAATGACCCGGGATTCAGGGACCTTTCCTGCTTCCACAGTCAAGAATAGTTTGGAGTGTCCAGCGGGTCCCAGCAACACCACACCTGCCTGACTCACTGCTGTGCTTCTGATGAGAGCACCCACACCCCTGGCCTCTGCTGGCTGCTGCTGGGAGGGAAGGATGCCAGGAGGGAAGCCTTCCACGATCAAGTCTTGGGATAGGAATCTATGTCATCGCCCCTCTGTTCTCAGCTGAGCTTGGCCACCACTCCCCCAAGTAGAACACCTTGTCAAGTTACTTGATCCAGAGAAGCCTCCTACCTCAGTCTCCCCCTGGCTAGAGCCAGGCCTCCCTGCTGAGCTAGCCTCATGCCTTCTCCCACATTCCCAGGGGAAGGGGGTCTCCCTTTGGGGACCTGGGTGTTCTTTCTATTCTGTCGACAAGCTTGGCTCCCCTGAGAGGGCTTTCCTGGCATCGGTGCTCAGGGTGAAAATGGTGGGGGACTCGTTTCCCCCTCTGGAAATGAGTAGTATGCCTTTTGTCAGTGGTTTGAAAAAATTATGTTCATCAATGGAAATCTTAAGAGAGATTTCACAGGCAATCCCATCATGTAATGGACCTCAGGGGAGCTGCTCTGGTGGAATCAGGACCGGTATGGTATGGACAGGGCACGAAGAGGGAAGACACCTGCTCCCCAGCCTGTCCTTGCACTACCCGATTAGAGAGCCTTTTAGGAAGCAGACCTGAGCCTGAGGTTTGTGGGCATGGATTCAGCAGGGCAGTGCTCCTGGCAGAACTGGGGAGGCAGTGGTAGAAGCAGAACAGGGACGAGGACGAGACCAAGCCTGGTCAAAATGCCAGGCGAGACCGCCCAGAGCGTGGCTACAGCCCATAGCAGCCTCTGCGGTGTTAAGATGCTGGATCTTTCCATTCCAGGCAAAGGGGTGGTGGTTTCCCACCTGTCAGTCTTGGGTGAAGGATGACCCCACCCTCACCTGGTCTGGGGAGATGAGGAAATTTCTAACTACCTCCCCAGACTAATCCTCCACAAATGAACTATTGGTGCTGGTGCACCGAAGTCAGGGGCACAAGGAAAACCATAGCACGGGATCAGCAGGGATCTGGGCAGAGCCACGACATGGTGCCTCTGTGGGAAATGAAAGTGATACTGGGTAAGGAGGACCCCGGGCAGAAAGCAGTCCTGGGAAGCCCTGCAGCCTCCTTCCCACGGACTGATCCGTGCACCTGCAGAGCAGGAAGCCAGCTGGTAAGGGAGGGGGGAGAGGGGAGGAGAGCAGAGTCGGGGCCTCTGCAGAGCACTTTTCCATGGATGTGTTTTTCTTTCCGACTTTATAGTTAATTTATTTATCTGACCACTCGGGAAGGGAAGAAAAGTACCATTTTATGAGTCCAGGACAAAATCAAAAACAATAGCACATTTAGGTGCCTTAATTTTTCTGTTCGCAGAGATTTATTTCATTTTATTCTATTTGACAGCAGTCAACAAACAACAAATAGGCGGCCGGGTGCCGTGCTCTCAACACATAATGCTTTGTATTCTCTGTGCGCAGGGCAGAGATTTTTTTACCACATATATCATTTGGAACTTGCCGCATTGATCCCAAAAAGTAACACACATAACTCCATTCTCCCCACACAGGCCAGCAAAACGCGTCCACTGGATGGATGGAGGGTGCGGCCATGGAAGCAGGGGGTACTCCTCTCAGCTGGAAGGCGCTGTGAGTTGAGTGAGTGTGTGGGGACCTGGTGGGGGCTCAGGGCTTGGACCCTTGGAGCTGTGAAGCGGGTGTGAGTATGGGATTGCCTGGGGCGGGTGTGGGCTGTGGAATGCCTGGGGGGATAAACCTTTCTCGTAAGTTCCAGAGAGCGGGTGGCTCAGGGGAGTCTTGACTTTGTCTTGAACTTGGGTTGGGCCAAGCACCCTGAACGTAAGAAAGCCTGCATAAGAGTTGGACAAGGGTTCTGGCCTCTTGGGAGTGGCGGATGGGGCCATAAACTGGGCAATCCTTACGCCCCATGCGGTCAGCCTAGAAGTCGCATGGAGGGCATGTCCCTATTCATTATTTGGATCCCCGCTGAGTTCCAAACCCACATCAGCTCCTATTGGGATCCCAGCCTCCACCATGCATCTCCCTTGCTTATTTCTGTGAGTTCCCAGAGTGCTAACATCTCTAATGGATTGCTGCACCCAACAGGCTGTCTGCCCCCCCCAGACGGTGATTCTACTCTGCCCACTGACTCCATTCAAAGCTCAGAGAGCACCCACCTTCTGGAGCTAACACTGTACTGGCCACCAGGCAAGAGTGGGGGGTGGGCCCCTTCATTAACCACCTCCAGTGCAGCTGAGAGCAGGCTGTAAACCTGGCAAGACTTTCCTGAACGCCTGGGATAGCATCAGGACATGAAGAGCTTGGGATGACAATAGACGTGGCTGTCCACAGAGCCCATAGGCCCAGGAGCAGCCCTACAAGGCACGCCCAGGGCATGGTGCAGCCTGCCAACTCCCTGCCAACATGCATCCCTGTGCCAGAGACCAGCTTGTGCCCAGCAATGGCAGTGACCACATCCAGTCCTCATCGCCTCAGAGTCTAGAACCAGCCAGCGAAGACGCCCAGAGAGAAAAATCGTCACCCCACCCTAAGGAAAGTCTTGTTTGATTCTGTTCCTTGACTCCCTGCTAGGATGGTTGACAGTAGGCAAACCTAATTCTTTCGAGGGAAACTCCCATCTGCTCCTTCCTTCATTTAGAGCCACAGGAGCTGGATTCCAGGAGAGTGCAGCAGAGTCCACGCCAGAGGCTGCGTTTCTTGGACTGAACCTCCCTGCCCCAGGCATCCGGAGAACAGGGCAGGCTGGTCCTTGCCCTGCTTGGTGGAAGGTGGGAGGGGAGTCTCTTTGGCTTTGTCCTCCCTGCAGCTGGAGGGAGCTCAGTTAGGACCGACTAGCAACTTCTGGAACTTTACACTAAGCCACTTACAAATAGTTTCCTGTCTAAATCCAAAAATATAAGAGCTACCCTCTCCCCAGAGCAACCACACCATCTGAGATCCAGCCCTGGATTTGTCTTGTGTGTTTACTGGCCTTGACCCATCCCCGAGCTTCTGCATGCAGGGTAATCACGTATTCTGCCTTTTCTAAGAAACTTGCGGGAATGAACGATTTGCTCTCCCACCCCACAGGATGGTTAGGTGGGTTTACCAGAAAGACCCAACAGTCCTCTCCAAAAGCATTATTTGCAAACTCCTCTGGGAGACAAAACTAGAAACATGGAGAGAGCAGTTATCTCCATGTTTGTTCTTCCCTTCGAGGTTAAAATGAACCTTCTATCTCATTCTGGGAGCCATGTGACATTTGGATTGATTTCATCAGGAACTCAGAGGAAGGTCCGGAGCAGCCACAGGGAGCCTGGTGCTGGGCAGGCTGGGCCTTTGGGCTGCACGGAGGGACCAGGCAGGGCCCCTGCCCGTGGGGAGCCCCAGCTGAGAAGAGCACAGCTGAGTCTGCAAGGAGCCCCATGGTGAATGGTCCTAGGCAAATGCTGGCCCCGGGATCCCAAGGAGAGACAGGGAGATGGGGGACTAAGTTTCCAGAGCCCTCTCTCATTGTCCTTCTTCTTGATTGCTACTCTAAGGAAAAGACGTGTGAAACCACCTGCCTGGTCACATCTGAGAAGTTAGTCACGGGTGCCTCTGAGTCTATCTGGGAGTGAAGGGCTCTGAACACCAATTCTGCTTTTCATTTGAAAGTAAATACAGAGGGGTGCCTGGGGGGCTCTGTCGGCTGGGTGTCTGCCTTCAGCTCAGGTCGAGATCCTGGGGTCCTGAGATCTAGGCCCTGCACTGGGCTCCCTGCTCAGTGGGGAGCCTGCTTCTCCCTCTGCCTCCGCTCCTCCCCCTTGCTCGTTCCCTCTCTTTCTCTCTCTCTCAGTCAAATAGATAAATAAAATCTGTAAAAAAATAAATAAATAAATAAAGTAAATACACAGAAGTGGCCAGAACTTGGGGACCAGTCAGCTCCTCGTTTTCTGCATTTAGCGCGGAGCTGAGAATGGCACCTCAGACACCGAGGTTATGAAACAGCTTGAAGGCCTTCATCTAAATACGGACCCTCCCAGCGACAGAGGGGGTCAGAGGGCTGCCCTGATTTCCACAGGCCCCGGGATTTGTGCCAGGCCCCGTGTCTGCGTAAGGAGAGGGATGGCCCCTCAGGGGTCCCCAGCTTCCATGCTCTGTCCCTTCTGAGCCTATCATGGTCTCATGACCTTGGTCGCAGGACCAACACAACCCAGCACCTGCTGGAGGGTCAAGTAGCCACGACAGCTCTCTGCACAGGCATCATGACGGCGGACTTGCCCTGCGTGGGGGCAGGACGGGGAGGTGTCTAGGTCTGCAGGAAGCAGCGCTCAGGTCTGGCATGCGTGAAGCCCGAGACACTGAAGATGTAACTCTAATAGTCTCCGCTAATTCATGGTCTGGCTTTATGCACTTAAAAGAAGAAGGCTTCCTTCTCGTGACACCTCCATTTATTCAGAATTAGCATGTAAAACCCTAAATTGGGCATTCTGCACTTGGGTTCTGACAGAGCCATTACTTTGTATGCTGAGAGAGTTGAGTTAATTTTAAATTATTGAAGCCCGGCACCTGAGTGAAGCGAGCACCTTCAAGCAGGTCAGGCGTCTGTGGGCTCTGCTAATGCGGGAAAACAACCCAGATGAAAATCCATTTCTCCTCTGCCAGCCAGCGTGTCTGTGTTCGGGGCAGCAGAGAGAGAGATCTGGGGTTGCTGTCAGTTTTGCCGGAGCGGGCTCAGGGCAGGCTCTGTCGCTCAGGTAAACAGAGGGCTGCGTACAGGTGGAATCGGCCCAGGTGACCCAGGGAAGGCGTGAGAGGCCTCCCGTTACCTAGTCCCTGTTCTCTGCCAGCCTAGTTGCTGGGCAATGAGGCTGTGTCCTCAAGGAGTCCCGGGTAGCAGAGGCATTCAAGACAAATGAAAATTCTGTTATAGTTAATGGAAGAAAGGATCTAGGCCCATTTGCTTCATTTTTAGTGTGTCCTGCCAGAGCTCCCACCTGCTGATGGGCAGGACCCCAGGCTGCTGTCCAAGGAGCTCAGAGAGTGGCTTCCAAGATCTGCTGAGCCTCCCTTAACATCGTGTGTGGCCAGTGCCCGCTAAAGCATGGTTAGTTGCCCGATGCTTCCTGTAACCTAGAGTCTACAGCCCCCCACCCCCAACACCATCCTGGAGTGGCCCCTAGTCCCCTTCCCTAGATTGCTTTAAGATCAAACTGCCAGCCATTGGACAGAAATCTACCAGCCATTGGACAATAGACTCTACCCAATGGAACAGGTGAGCTGCCTCTCCAGCTCCCAAGGCTGCCTCCAGGAAATAAGGAGTTTGGGTCACCAACCTGCTACCGGAGGGGTATCTCTCTGAGTCTGTTGCTCGTTCCCGGGGTACCCACACTCTCCTAGGGTGTCCATTCTCTCCCAGCAGCCAGTGTCCCCTAGGAAACCCTTATTCCTCTTGAGCCCCCGGCCCCACTCCCACTGCCAGGGCAGCAAAATTCCCAGTAGTCCGCACACTATCCCCAGTGTCACTTACAGTGATGTTGTGGCTACTCTGACCAGGTGCTAACCAGTTTTGAATTTGCAACTCATCACCCCATTGGCCTTAATTGCTAATTTTATTGTCTGCAGAAATTGAAGCTGTTCTCCAAATCCAACGAACACCATGATGATATCAGCTGGGGGTGCCCAACTTTCTTCGGTGGTTTTGATTGCACGTCACTGTAAGGCCTTCTGTGGGCCCTATCCTCTCTTCACTGGAGCTCCTCTGGCCACAGTGGAGCAGCCTGTACTTGAGAATGTATGCTGGCGGGGGGGCGGGGCGGGGGAGGGTGCAGTGGGGACAGGTCTGTCTCTGAATCCTGGGGACTTGGGGCTGAGGGCGCTGGGTACTGTTTGCCCTGGAGTCTGGAGGAGCCCAGCTTGAGGCCCGTGGAGACAGGGGACCTGTGTTCTGGGACCAGCATTCACTTTACTGCCAGGAGCCATGCAGAGCCTCCGAGGAGTCTAACTTGATCAACTCTCTGCGTGAGCTTGAACAAAATCCAATAGAGATCAGGTTGGAGCAAGAGCCAGCTGGCTGCCTGGGCCCGTGGGCTACAGCCCCTGGAAGTGGCAGACCAGGAACCCTGAGAGGCAAAGCCCGGTCTCACCTAGGGGCGAGTGGTAAATGGATAGCGCATTGCAAAGACCTCTGGAAGTCTCTGCCCCTGACCTTGGCAACCGGGAGATTCCCGAGGTTCCTGCTGTGCCTGTCCCAGGAAGACTGCAGCCCAGCTCAGTGCAGACTCCAAAGGCCGGCTGGCCTCCCCGTGCTGCAGAGGACTCCCATTCATCTGCCGGGAAACAGGCGGCGGCACCGAGGAGTGTCGTGTTCAGTTTTAAAATGCCACAAATAACAGATTTATAGATTTTTCTAAATACATTATTTTAGCTTGACAGCATTAATCATTCATGCTTCCTTCTTTCATTTTTCTACCTGCAATGGATTATTGAAACAGAAAATAACAACGAGAAAGGCTAGCAAGCAGTATCAAAATGTCAAGTTTGTACTTACAGTTGTATGGGCCCAGACAGGGTCAAGAGCCCCAATTATTTGTGTATGTACACAGTGGTACGACACGAAAGGTTATGTCACCGGTAGCTATTTTCCTGCAGATTTAAATAGGACTGATATTCAGCTGTACAGTGAGCCACTGACGTGGAACACAGCACTGTAAAGGGCTGCAAACTCTGGTGTCAGAGCCTAAAATATGAACGGGGGGATGGCAAGGTGCAGCTGTGGAGAACGACACACGGCCAGTGCGAATCCGTTCAATTACTTTGGGTTGTTCCTGGCCTGCTCTTTTTTCATTTAAACATAAGGCAAGGTGTAAAATCACAGGGCCAGGCCATGGGCAAAAACAGGGGGATTCTCTACCGACGAAGACACCTTCCGGAAACCAAGATGGCACGCATCCACCCAGCCTGAAAAGCCGATGGGTACCCGTGTGAATCTTCAGGCTGCTGCTGGTGAAATCGGAAGGGGGCGGATAAGGAGGGCCTATGACTTGTTTTCTGTAGATTATGACTTCATGTTAGAATATAGCCATGGTGTGGAGACATCTGTCCACTTGTGGAGAGATCTGCCCATTGGGTCAATGCATGCAGAGTTGACTTGTGTCTTGCTCCTTTGCATTCAACGAATATTTGTGGTTAGCAGCTGAAGGAGACTGTACACGGGAGTCATACACTAGATTTTGCAAAGTCTTTTCACAGACAACTCAACATCTCATTTGATCCACCCACCAACAGGGAGAGATGTTCTAGCCAAAACAAACCAATAATGATCATAGGACAAGGCACAGAGATTAAGCTAACTGCTAAAAGTCTGCCAGCTATTATTGAGCATGAAGAACTTAGTCCCACTGTTCAGGTTTCTTTCTCCCATGTACTGTGGGCAAATTGTGAGGTTTCCTCTGCTGGCCCCACCTCAAGGGGCAGTGAGCATGAGTAGGTAACTTATAGTCATACGGCCCATACACTGTCCCTGGTTTTCCCACCATTTGTGCTTTGGGGAGCAATTGACTAGATTAGGTTAAGGTTTTTTGGTCCAGGCTGACCATGGTATGCAGAACTCAGAAGGCAGTTATTGGCAATGTCCATTGTATTTTGTATTTCTGTATTTTGTATTTTGTAGTGTGCAGAAGTATGGCCTCTAGACAGACAGGGATACAAAGGAGGCAACTACTTTTTTAAATCAAAGTACAGTTGACACACAATGTTATCTTAATTTCAGGTGCACAATGTTGTGATTTTCTTTGTGTTCTACCATCTGTCATCATACATTGCTATTCCAATATTCCCAACTATATTCCCTACGCTGTGACTTTCATCCCCATGGCTTATTCATTCCATCCATTTTTTCCATCCATTTTTTCCCACTTCTCCTCCAGTAACCATCACTTTGTTCTCTGTATTTATGGATTTGTTTCTGCTTTTGTTTTCTTGTTTTATTTTTTAGATTACACATATAAGTGAAATCATACAGTATTTGTTTTTTTCCCTGTCTGACTTATTTCATTTAACATTATACCTTCTACACCCACCCATGTTGTTGCAAATAGCAAGACCTCATTCTTTTTTTATGGCTGAGTAATATTCCATTGTGTATCTATATATCACATCTTCTTTATCCATTCATCAGACAAGGTGACTTTTTAAACCTCAGCCTGTCTAATAATTCCTTATCTAGACACTTTCCTATATGTCCACTTTTATTGCCCCTTCTCAAACTTCCCATGCTCCAGCCCAGCTGCTCCCCTCCATTGCTTGGAGACATGCCATGTCTTTTCTAGTTCTGTTCCTACAGTTCCAGATCTCTATCCTGTACTACTTCTTCTCCTGTTATCAAATAAACTTCTTTTCTGGCTCTGCTCAAGGCTCTGGACTCCTCAGGAATCATAACATCTTATTTTAGTTAGAACTAATGGAGAAAAGCAAAGCTGGTTCCTGTGGACCAAAGTAAAAGAAAAAGGCGGGGTGGGGGGAGAGCAAAATCTTACATAGAATGAGAAGAATGCATAGGTTTCACCTGGAAACCAAGGGGAAGGATGTTTCCAGGTTTAAAAATTTGAAGGAATGAATGGGTCAACAGAATATATTATATCCACACAAGGAATGAAGGACTCCTACAGATGGAGAGGATAAGGGGCTTCCAGAAAAGGGATGGAGGAAGGCCAGACCATCCAATATATGGACCAACCACCACCCATATTGATCTTCCAGTAGATGGCTAAGGTATTCAAACCTGTTATACAGATAGAGAGAACATGACATCTGATAGATATTTCTCGTTAACTCTTCTACTTAGCTAGTACCATTTAGTGCCACTCATTACTTTTTGAGTCTATCTGTCCCTGACTCTTTCTTTAAACTATATGTCATATTTTCTCAATTATATTAAAGTTTATCAGGTGTAGGTCACTGTGCTCTTCTATCATTCTATGCTTCCCTTTGTTTTTAATGTCTCCATAGCATCAGATGTAGTCCTGGGGGCTTAACCTGGAATTCAGTGTGGGGAGTAGAGTTCTAATTGGACATGGATCCAAATTTTCTACAAGCTTATAAAATTGTGGAGGCCCTCTCTAAGAATACATGATGCATACAAAATTTGGGTTAGTATTTACTTGGAAGGAAAAAAGCAAATCATCAAAGCAATTGAAAAAGCTGACAAATATCACAAATATCTCAGAAAATGGCATATGTTATTAATCTTTTTTATTAATTAACATCCTGACATAATTCTATAGTACACTTTGTCCTACCATTTTGTATACATTTCTTTTGATCATCTTCCATGGTGGGAATAGAAAGACTTTTCCTCTAGTGTGGATAAAGAATGGGCATTCACATTCAGATGAATTTGCTTAGTGATGTCATGCTTTAGGTTTGTGATTTCTAAATACATGAATTCTCATACATTCTGGTTTTTTTTACTCCCCATCAAAAACGAAAAAATAGTATTGTGTATTTATAACAGTATATTTTATGTTAAGTACATTCCTGATTGAAGAGAACCTCCACCTTGATGAGGCATCAATAAAAACAGATCCTACATTAATAATTATACATGTCTGATGATTGGACTAATTTCCACAGACGACCTTCTGCTCTATATACCTCCAACATTGTTAATCCTCCATTCTGCATCTTTCTTGTGTAGTTATCATTGGACACATGTGCATCTCAATAGAAACTTTGGTTCTGTAGTTCCAAAGCTTGGTTGGGGTAAACTGGAATAGAGGGCAAGAAGAGTCTTCCTTAAGTAATTCCTGAAGCCCTCAGGATAGCAAGAGTACAACCACACACAGAAAACTATATGTACATTACTACATCCCTCCAAACCCAAAATGAATATATCCATACTCAACTTCCTCTTAGCCAGTTCCCAAAATGCCCCTGGCCATGCTAACTCTAAACTACACCAGAGATGGTGCAGAGAAAATGAAAGTGAAAAGAGACAGTGTCTGCTCTTAAAACATTGGAAACCTTCAAAACTATGTGATACCATGATCCCATTCCCAAGGCCCCCTTCAAGACTTTGGAAGAAACCTGCACAGTATGAGGTCATGAGGATTGGGCTATGCCCATTTCAAGGTGAAATCCCCTCTGTCCACGTGTAAGTGTTTTTGGATATTACCAAGGGCAGAAATGGATGCATTCATTGGGTAGATTGTAATGGGTGTACACCTTTTATTTTCTTCTCAAATGGAGTGAAGACCAGGGGACTGGAATCTAACAGCCATTGATCTTGGCCCGATCTCTTGAAGCACAGTGTTCTAAATAGGGAAAGAGGAGATCCATGTCTCTGGGATCCCAGCACAACTCCACATCTCCCCTTGGCCACGGACCTGCTACCTACTAGCCCCAGCATATATCTGCTCAGTGAACTGATGAATGGTTTAATGGATGAGGGCCACGGATCTTTCTGTGAGGACCAAACAAGATAATGGATATAAAAGTGCTTTGTAAATAGAAAGTTGCTGCACCAAAAATAGGTCTAACAAGAGAGGTCATTTTGTATTAGATGTTCCCTATACAATTGACTAAAGATGATCATTAGTGTTTTGGATGACATCATTTTCACCCACCAAATCAATTAAAAAGAGGGACTTATTTTCAAAGGAGTCTAAAGAATCTTGCCAACTCCTGTTCTCCTTTGTCATGAGAAGTGCATGGAGAGTGGAAAGGAGACGCCCCCAGACCATAACCCAGGTTTTATGTAATGTCAGTATTTTCAGAAGTGCACCTGCCATGAACAGAAAATGTATTTGGAATACTAACCATACGCAGATATCGACCCACAGATATTTCGGCTTAAAGTGATACCAGTCTTCACTGCCCCATTACTAACCCTGTCTCACCCCAAGACCCTTATTCCGGGCAGGATTTGTATTTCTGTAAGGGCGACTTAGTAAAATAGCTCTATTGAAGTAACGAGTCAGCCGAGCGTGGGAATTGCTTTATCAGATACTTTGCAAGTGATCAAAGACCCTTCCCAGAGAGGCTTACATAAAAAAGAGAATATTCTTACTGGACTACATACATAGAAACTCCAGAGTTAGATGGCTTCAGGCATAGCTGGACTTAGGGGCATAGGGAACATCACTGGGACCTGGACCCAGCCTTGGCCCCAGCTCTATCCTGCTCCACATGCCGATAAGGTTGATGCCCAAAACTCTAGACCTCCTTCTCACTGGGTCTGAACCCATTAGAAACCAAGAAAATTTCATTCTCAAAAGTCACAGCCAAGTTATTGTGGCTCTAAGGCCCTGATAGGGTCATGGGACACTCCCTGAGCCAGTTGCTTTGGCCAATGAAGCACGGTGATTTCATAGGTCAGGAGAGACAGGAGAGGAGCACCAGCCCCATTCTGATGACAGGGGAAAGGGTGGTCTTGCAAAAAGCATGTGCTCGGACATGGCTCGTACCACCAACAAACCAACCAACCAACCACTTGGCAACAATTGCTCTGAGACTTAAAACCAGAAGGACCAGGCCCTGGTACCCAACATCAAGATGTGTAAACTGTCCCCCAGGGCGGTAAGCTTGTGACGACAGTGAGGAATCACGCCAACCCAGGTTTATCTTCATCAATCCACCTAAGCAAAGATGACAGTCCCACACCCCCAAATCCATGGTATATGTGTGTATCCATAACCTGGAGTTATTCATAGACAGCTGTTAATTGTGATTCTTTGGAAAGGTGGTATAAACAGATCACTGCCAACTGAAAGTTTTAATTGGATTTATTAATTCCAGAAAGCAATTGAAATGTGGTGAATATTGATTGTAATGGCCTCTGTTTTAAATATAATTAATTCATGATCTACATAATTGCTCATTACCTGTACCTTAATTATGGGGCATAAAACATTGTTTATCACTAACATAGTACTAATGGGAAGACAGGCTCTCTCTGATATCTTAGGATCCTTGATATTTTTGTTGAAGAGAGCAATGAGACATTTTATTTTCTCTAGAGGGAAGGAGAGAGAAAGAAAGAAAAAAAAGGAAACTCTGTCTCCAGTGACAACCAGTATGCAGAGACAATCCGATAAACACAGGGTGTTGATGATTCTTTTATGACTACATTTTCTGACAAGATAAAGTAAATACTCTTTTGTGGGACTGTACAACGGCACAAGGCTAAAGCTACTGTCCAAAGAAACTGAAAAATTTCAGGATAAATATACTGTGTTTGAGTCTGGCTCACGGGCGATGAGGATATCCCAGCCGTTTGACAATTTTCATATAAAACCATGAAGGATTTCATGGTTTTTCTTCATCTTACTGCTCGTACCAGCACAATGCATCTTTTCTGGAAAAAAAAATTATACAAATCTATGGTACTTTCTGTTTTTTCTCATACGCTATAAATCCTAAAGATAGTCCATGTGCCTATTACTGTTAGCCCATTCTTTTTTAAAGCCCAAGCAACAGAACTTGAAATACACTCCGTATACAAAAATAACATGTTGCCTGAAAATCTGAGCTAGGTGAAATTTTAGTGATTTTTGATTCGGTGGGTCTTTTTCGGAAGTCCCTTGACAGAGACTGTGGGGAACAATGGTTAGGAGCCGGCAGTGGCCCAGGGACATCTTTGTCTACTATGCGTAAGCTCGGATCTTTCTCAGGGGCAGAGGTGTGTCTCTCGTGAGAGGACTTTGCAGGGGAAGTGTCCTAACTGATTCATTCCAAGATCAAGGTAGGAGGGGCCGCTAGGAGGAGATCAGGTCCCCCTCTGTGGGGATATTTCTGGAAGAGAGCTAGTTATCTCAGGCCACACACCCTTCACCCAAGGGGCCAAATGGGGGTTTGTCCTGCTCTCCCCACAGCAGGGAAATCTACAACATAATTTCTCACCAGTTCTCATCATCCATAAAGCATTGCTGTGCCCGTTTTCATAGCACGTCCCCTTGCGTCCCACAGTGCTGCTACCTGTCCTCAATCCTGAGACCAGGGGCCCGCCAGGCACCTGAAGTTGGTGGAACGGTCCCGGAAATAATCAAACAATGCACGGGAGTGTGCTATTTGTCTGAATTTACAAACCCACATTAGGTCCCCAGAAAGCTCTGGAAATTGAAACAAACAAACAAAAACCAAAGCGAAAGTTCATAATAGAGGAGAGGGAGGAATTCTGGTTGTGGTCATTAAACTAGAAGTCAGACCGGAAGGATGAAACTTTTTTAATACAGTGTTTTAGTTTCATCTACCTAAGGTTCTTTTATCTTCAGGAAGCATGAGGGAGTGGATAATAGTATCCAGATTTGTGACCAAAACTCCTCGCCAAATTAAGAGACAATTCCAGATAAAAAAGAACAGTATATTCAAAGCAGGTATGACGTCCTTTCCACTGATCACGAAGAAAGAAGCCTACAAGTTCTTTCCATTGAAAATCTCTGCCTGCGTGCCTGGGTGGCTCAGATGGTTAAGCGTCTGCCTTCAGTTCAGGTCATGATCCCAGGGTCCTGGGATCGAGTCCAGCGTCTGCCTCCCTTCTCCACAGGGAGCTGACTTCTCCCTTTGCCCCTCCCCCCACTCATTCTCTCAATCTCTCTCTCTCTCTCTCTCTCTCAAATAATAAATAAAATCTTTTAAAAAATGAAAAGAATCTCTGTCTGGCCGTGCTAACTGCATTTGACAAATATTAAGAGGCTGGGCAGGGGGGCAGTGGCGGGATAGTGGTGCGTAGGGCATCCATGCTTTCTGTCTGGACCCCACCCCACAAGTGGCTCAACGCCTTTGGGCATAGTTCCTTGCCTCCCTCCACAATGGGTCCTCCGTCTTGCCAGGCTCATGGAAGAGTGCATTAATCTGCTCACGGCGCCCTGACAACAGGGGCTTAAACGCAGACTTGTAGGTCTGAAGGCTGGAAGTCAAGGATTGGAGCACAGGCAGGGATGTTACTGCTGAGGCCTCTGCCCTGGGCTTAGGGTGACCTCCTTCTCCCACTGTCTTCACATGCTCTTCCCTCTGCGTGTGCATGCATGTGTGCATGCGTGTGTGTGTGCGTGCATGTGTGTGAGTCTGTGCCCTAACTTCTTCCTCTCGCAGGGACACCGCACTCATCCTGGGTGATGCCCCCCTCCACCCCAACAGCCTCATTTAACGTAATCATCTCTTTAAAGACCCAAATGCAGTCACATTCTGCATTCCTGAGGGTTAAGACATCAATGTGTGAACTTGGAGGGGCACGCCCATCCGCCCGTATTAAAAAGTAATGTAAAAAGGTGAGCAGAAGTAAGGAAACCTACGTTGTCCGTGATCAACTATCAGGTAAATCCAAAAGAACCTTGCCTCAGTCCTACCCAGTGAGGATGGTGATGGGTGTGTGTGTAGCTACAGTTCTACATGGGAGAGGGGCCAGGGTTTTGTCCCCCCACCCCCGCCCCACCCCTCCAGGACATCGGGCAACATCTGGAGACATTTCTGGTTGTCACAGCTGGAAGGGAGTTGCTACTGGCATCTAGTGGATAGAGGTCAGAAATGCTGCTGAACATCCCAAAGGTAGGAAGTGCAGAAGGCAAAACCCCTCATTTGGGGGACTCAGCCCCCATTCTTTTCTTTTCTCTTGACCTGCCTGCTTGGAGGAAAAACCAGCCTCGGGTAAAGGAGGCAGAAGGCTTCCCTGGGCGGAGCTGCCCTGGGAGCCGCTGTGCCCACCCGCCGCCCAGCCTCTGTGAGCAGCAAAGCCCTTGGCCGCAGAGGGCAGCCGCTATCCTTCTCTGAGACCATTTTTCTATACTTAGAGAATGTTCCACTTCCCCTTAGAATTATGATACTTTACTCCTCAGGCTTTTTGTTTGTTTGTTTGTTTGTTTGTTTTTAGGAAGCTCCTCCAGGGTCCAAAAAGCCCCTCACAAAACGGAAAAGTGTAAGTGGGGCTCCCTCGCTGAAGGCTCCCGACAGCCGACAGCCGGGGAGTGGTCCTCCCTCAGCCCTACAACAGGAACATGAGGACAGCCTCATCTCTCCTTCCCTCCCCTTCCACTTCCTCCAGGGCTCTGGGTCTAAATTTAGCCCTCTCCCCAGCGACCCACAGAAAGATCAAAGCGCTCCACACATCCCGGTCATGCGGAGCCCAGCGTGGGTGGGTTTTGTCCTAATCGTAAACAGGGCAGAGAAATGGCATCTGAGGAAGGGACAGGTGCACAGGGCTCTCTGGTGGTGGGCAGGCCCCCCACCCAAAGGCCAGGGGAGGTGGAGGGAAGGTCTTGATCTTCCTGGTCCTGGGTCTGCGGAGGCCTTGGGGAATGGATGTCTCCCCACAGCAGGCAGGGTGCAGTTCAGCCTCCTCTAAGGGCCCCCCTGCACCAGGTCCTTGGTTCAGGTTTCCCCCTCCTGGCCCCTTTGCACCTTCCCTGCTCAGCAGCGCCAGGTCCCTTGGTGTTCCAGAAAGCAATGGGGAGAAGAAAGTGTTCGTCGCTGATCCTGTGTCTCAGGCTGTGTTCCCAGTGACAGGCTCACGTGGAGAGTTGCCAACAGAAGGTTTCCTGGGGGCGAGGCACCCCACGTGCAGGTGAGGAGAGCAGGAGTGAGCAGAGGGAGAGCCACCACAAGTCCCCCCAGGTCAGACCTCAGCTGGTCCCACAAGGCACTCTGGGGCTGGGAGCGACCTTCAGAGTCATTCAAGTCAAGGCAAGGAGGCCTTTGTGGCCCCACACTGGCTGACCATTGCTGTGGGCCCTCCCCCGGAAGGGACATGACCGGTGCAGGGGCCAGTCCCTGTGAGAAGTGAAGCCCTTGAAAGCCAGATCTGACAGACACCATCGAGAGTCAGACTTAGAGGCATGCCACCAGCTGTCCCTCCTGTGGTCACCTCCCTAAATTATAAGGAAGCATCCAAGGAAACTACCAGCTTATACTTCCACTTTCCACCAACAATTTCATTTTCTCTAGAAATTTCACTCCTAGCATCCTTGAGAAGCAAAATTAGCAAGAGGGAGGGAAATGTTTTTTTCCCCCTGAAAGTGGGGGGAAGGCCAAGCTGGCACAGGTGGGGTCATGTAGACTAGAAGACAGAGGGGAAGCCCGTGCATGTGGGTATAGGCTTTGGGAGGTGGGACACCCTGGAGGGGAGAGTAAGAGCGAAGTCCCCCAACTAGATATGGGGAGAAGGCAGACAGTTGGCGCTCTTTGGAGGACTGTATGCTGGCCCGTGATAAGCACGGACACCTGTAGGTCTCCTGGAAATGCATAATGGAAGAAAAGTTTCTATGGCTGTAAAAAGATCATCTAGGAAAATAAGATCGTGCATTCCTATCACAGCATCCTACAGTGGGGCGTGGCTCTGGAAAGTACTTGCTCCTTCCCCTCCCCTTACAGACTGGAAATCTGGGGTGCAGAGAGGGGAAGTCACTTGCCAAAGGCTACATAGCTGGTTAGTTAGGTCCCTACCCTTGTGCCACCTCACTGGTCCTATTCAGGAAGCAAACTGTTTTGGAGGGTGGGAAAAGAGGAGGGGATGGCTTGATTATCAGTGAAATCGATCAACAGAGTCACCATTTAATTAAAAAATATATCAAAACCTTTCTTGATAATGATCGACCTGTTACACTAGAGCAATTAAAGTGGTGATTTTATTTACTGAGTGACTGCCAACTCCTACAATTTTTTTTTTTCCTGTAATACCCTTGTGATAACTCAATTGGAAATATGCGGTAAGATGCAGTAATGATAATGCCTTTTCTTAAGCTGACTTGAGCCATAGCCAACCAGGGAGTTTCTCTGATGGGTCCGTTGCACAACTGAGATCCCCTTCGTGTCATTCTATCTCCAATGGCTCTGGGGGGACCTGTCAGCCATCTTAGAAGGGGCCTGTCTTTAACTGGTGAGACGCACACCCATGTGTTCAAACGGCCCTTTGGCTGTGGCACATTAGGAGTAATTAGAAATGGATGCTTTTTAAGATTTAAATACTAACTTTTAAAAATTAAATTTTCATTAAAAATTTCGCAGAACTGAAAACACCCCTTGCACACATTCTCAGGGAGTGGAAACTCCCTAATAACCTATTCTCAAGGAGTGAAAACCGAGAGCTGTCCAAGCACACAATCCCAGATTGCTTCCTGGTGGTGGCGGGGACGTGTCACTGGCCTGCAAATGTTTCCAGTCACATGGATGCCAGGCTTTCAAGAGGGAAAGGATGAGCCTTCGTTCATTGAAAATGTCAGCTGGCACCATTTTCCTAGTTATGTGACTGCCCCTGTGCATTTATGTTTCAAGACATTTCGTTGGAGAGATAGATGAGAAAGACCTCCATGATCAATTAAATTTGGGAAATGCTACACACAATATTGCCCTCCTGGATTAACATACTAAAAGCTCTGAGATGTTCTGAATCAATAAATCAATTTAATTTTTGGTTCATCATTTTTCCAACTTATCTGACCACAGAACCCTGTCTTCATGTCATACCTATGAAAAACTCAAAGAATCTGTTTTGAAAAACTCCTAATTGGGCATAACTGGATTGAAACTGATTATCAATCAAAGGAGACATGGCAACAGAAGGAACCATCTGCTATGGGTCAGGGGAGCTGGATTCTGGTCTAGACTCTTCCATTAATTAGCAGCGTGACTTTGGGGAAATCATATCCTTCTGGACCTTAGTTTACTTGCCTATAAACTGAGAGACTGAAGTTAGATAATCCCTTAGATCCTTCTAGGTCTGATAGATGATGATTCTCAGACTTGCTAGGACGCACCTGGTGGGGGGATATCTATTCTCTTATCACCCACCACAACACATGTCCCCAGTCACAGGCTCTGCCCTGGGCCGGGTGAAGTCCTGAGTGAGCCTTGGTCCCCGAGGCTGCTCAGGTGGGATTGCTGTCAGAATGCGCCTGGCCCATCGTGGGACGATGGCAGCACCTGTCAGTGTGTCTTTTGGGACTCTACCCTCCATGCACGTCTCTGCAGGGAGTGTTACAGGAAACCTGCCCCGTCCTCTCCTGGAGCTCAGGATCCAGCTGGGGAAAGAAGCCAGGCCCCACACATGGATGCAGCTGACGACCCGAAGCAACAGGTGTAAACAGCTGGCAAGTGCTCCAGGCGATCCGAAAGGGAACCTCATCAAAGACGAGGTAATCCTGGAGATCCCCCATGGGATGGAATACTGATGGATGCAAGACCTGATGGGGAGCGGAGTTCAAACAGTTGGGTAGATGTGAGGATGGTCTGAAAAAGCAGAACCACATAAGGTCTATCTGGAAGAGCTGGTGAATATCCTGGCTCAAGTCGTAGTCAGAAGGGGTGGGAAGTCTTGTAGAACCAGGAACTGCAAACCCGGCAACAAAAACCTTTAAATGACATGTCATGAGACTCCAGTGTCATTCAGGTGATGGGGAACCACTTAAGAAAAATGGCATTTTAGGAAATGGAACTTGGGATATGATTGGAGCTTGGCAATAGAGTGGGCATCATCCTTGAGTTTCACGCATGACCCTAGACATGGAGTCCTCCTTGAGTGTTAGCTCTGCTTTCCAGCCTATGGGTTTCCCCAGGCTCAACACTCCCCAGACAAAGGCAAGTGAGGACAGGGCACCCAGTGCCAGCTCACACTCAAACAGGAGTGAGCAGAAGGAACCCCAGCTCCTCTAGGCCCAGAAACAGCGATTGGAGGGAAGACTATTTCTGGAGCCGAAGATTCGGGGGAATGGGAAGGAACCATGCAATCACCACCTGAAAACAAGCTCTAATTCTAAGCTGCCAACTCTAGACAATCAGCCCATGCCTCAGGTTCTAACAGAGGTAATGCACTGTGGAGATTTTAACTTCAGTGATAAACACTAACAGAATCTAATGCTTTATGATGCTGGGCATAGAAAGATGTGTGAGATGTTTAGGTAAGTTCTGTCCCATGAAAGGCCAAGAGGTAGCGAGACACTCCTGGGAAAGCTTTCCTTCAGGCTCATGAAATGGCAAAGCTAACTCCAATTGCCTAAATAAGGAGGTAGATTATGATTATCTCACAGCCAGATGTCATGTGTCCCTGGGAAAAGGTGCTCATTGCTCTTCTCTCCTGTCCTTACCGTCCCCACCACCCCATAGTCACTTCCCCTTGTACCAGAGGTGCCTGTTGCAGTTCCAGACATACCAATCCAGAGGGACAGGAAGGAGCCATCTCTTGTGGCTCTTTCTTGGGAGAGAGGACAAATTCTCCAAATCACTGCTGTCCGTATGGATTCCGCTCATTGGCCAGAATTAGGAGATATGTATAATTGGCTAAAATACAAAGGTTGTGAATAGAATGGGTAGTGGGAAGGCAACAACATCATAACCACTATTGCGTCTAGCTGGATACAAGCGTGAGCTTTGTGCCACCCAAGACACCGAGGCATAGATGCTCTTACATTGGGGTCAATGTGAGGAAAAGAGAGCATTCCTTGCATGGGAGAGCTTCTGCCAAGTTGGGCTCAAATTCCAGCTCCACCGCAGGGGACTGCAGGGGGCCTGGGGCAGCATTTCTTGAACTCTGTGGTCTCATCTGTAATCCAAGGGATAATAATAATTCTGAAATCATAAAAGCTGATGAGTATCAGTGGAGAGATTCCCTTGAAACCCTTCCCCACCTCTGGCACACAGTAGTTCTCGGCAGCAAATGGCCTGACTTTCCTGGCAGGTCCACAAGTGGATTGGGTTTTCATGCTCTGGTGTGGATGGTCTCTTCCCATCCAGTATTGAGTATGGATCTCCCAAATGTCTGCACCCAAAGTGAGAGTCAGAAAATGGAAGGTGTGGGGGCTCCTGTCTCTTTTGTTGAGTTTTTTTTTTTTTAATTTATTTGTTTGACAGAGAGAGAGGGATCACAAGTAGGCAGAGAGGCAGGCAGAGAGAGGGGGTAGCAGAGCCTGATGCGGAGCTCGATCCCAGGACTCTGAGATCATGACCTGAGATGAAGGCAGAGGCTTAATCCACTGAGCCACCCAGGCGCCCCTCTTTTGTTGAGGTTATTGGTTAATTTCACCTACAAGAGTTCCTTTACTTAATAACCATGGAATGGTCACTTTGCTCTAACATTATCTTTGAAAAAAGTCCCAATATACATTCTTCCCCCTGCAAAAAGAGACGAAAAGCTTATGTGTCAGGACCTATTTTTAGTGCTTTACAAGTCAGATCTTCCCTCCTTGCTTTCTCCAATCCCTCAGGACTTTTAGATTTACTATTTAAATATTTATAAACTGTTACAATTATTTATTAAAGGTTTATGCTGTTATTATATTTAGTGCGGAATATGCATTTCTTCCTCCAAAAATAACAGGACTTTCCATTAAACGACGTGCGTTAATGATGCAGTAAATTGTCTCTTAAAGCCACAGAGAAAGTTTCCCTCTCCTTTGACAGCCCTAAGTACCCTTATTTAAAAGTAGGGATCCTCGCTCACAGGAAAATGCATTGCTCCTGACTCCCCAAATGCTATTCTACGAACGTTTAGGGAATTTTCAGGGCTTACACAGAGAAACTTTACTCTCCGAAATCACTGTGGAGTCATGAACAATAGATGCTTTGGTAGATGGTCGCCATGGCTTCGCCCCACCACTACTAGGGACGTAGGTGTGCGCGTGTGTAAGTGTGTGTGTGCACACACGTGTTACATGCCTGTGCCTTCTTCTTGTTTTAAATTCACTCATTTCTTCATTCCTAATCCAGCCTGTGCTAACGCCGCTCTATGCCAAAGACCCAAAAATGGAAAAAAATAAAAAACAAAAAAAAAACACCGCCCCAAGAGACTCAGGGGTCTGAGGAGAAAAACCAGGTAATCAAATAACAAATGTACACAGCGATAATTAAGCAGCATAGAGATGTGTATACCATGTGTGAGCAAGGAGGAGGGGCTCGTTTTCTAGAGGAGTGGTTCTTTGATATCTATGTAGATCTGTATATCTATCCACAGGGTTTACTTTGGGAAGAATTTGCTGTTTTGTTTGTTTGTTTTGTTTTTCTTGGAATTAGATTTTTCTTCCACCACTCAGTTGGCGACTCATCCATAGGACGATGTTGCCCAGACCATGGTCTAGCTCAGCAGTTATCGGCCAGGGGGCGTTCTGCCCTCTGAAGTCTTTGGCAATTTCTGGAACCACGTTTGGTTGTCACCACTGAGAAGGAGCTGCCGGCCTCTAGGGGATAGAGGCCAGAAGTGCTGCTCGACCCCTTGCAGCAGCCAGCACAGCCCCACAACAAGAGAACAGTCTGGCCCCAAATCTCCATAGTGTCAAGGTTAAGGTTGGGAACACCTTGGGGTAGCTCAAAAGGGTCCTGAGTCAGGGGAGACCCTTTGGATGAGGCCAGAGAGGCGGCCTTGAGCTCCTCAGAGGGAGGAGCCCTGTTTGGGTCCAGGGGACCCATCCCGGGCAGTGAGATGAGCCCAGGCCTTTCCCTGTGCCCCGATCATCTCACATGGAGAAATTCTCCCCCGGACAAATGGTCAGAGTGGCTGGTAGCACATTATGCACAGAGATGCTCAACGCTGCGGTAACAAGAGTGACAAGTACAGAATTCAAAATCTGAATAGTCAACACTAATAGATCGGCTAAATAAATCAGGACATGGGGTGGATTTTAAGATGCCTGCCAGTAGTTTACTGACATATATTTGTCTGTCATTTGAAATTCACTGACAAAGACTGTCGCTCCCCAAATTCATATTTTCTCTCTCTGTCTGTCTGTCTCTCTCTCTCTCTCTCTCTCACACACACACACACACACACACACACACACGCAAGACTGAGAGAAATAAACCTATGGATTAATCCTATGCTGGTAGATGGTAAAATTAGAAGCGGTGTCTTTTTTTTTAAATGTACTTTAATTTTTCTGTATTCTCCGAGTTCTTGAGAATAAACAGTAACAGAAAAAGACTCCACATTTTTCCTTACTTTGCTTTCGTTTCTTAAAAATTGTCTTTAATGTGGGTTATTTTTTTAAAGAACCCAATGAGACCAGGAAACAAGGGCTGGCCCATTGGCCAGCAGGTGCCATGCCCTCAAGCAACCCATATCCCTTTCTGGACCTGCTTCGGGGGTCCCCATGGACCCCCACCAACCTCTCCCTTCTAGTCTTTCAGGGTGCTTCTGGGAGGCCAAGGGAAGGCTCGAGAAACGAAACGTTTCAAGTTCATCCTTCTGGCAGAAAGGTTTGATCAACACCTAATGAGCTGGGATCTAACCTTGCTAGTGTCCCCTTGTTCTTGGTAGGTCCTGGGATGCCCAAGAGCCACCATGGACCATTGCACTTTGCAGATGAATGTCCCCACCTTTGCAGGAGGGAAAGAGAGGCCCCTTCAGTACTTCAGTCACGGAGGATTTGAAGCTACGAGTAGATGCCACAGTCTGTGTTTGTTTGTGGTTGGAATTTGAGGGGTACACTTCCTCACCCACTATCTGGAGCATTAGAGCATGTTCACCAATGAAATCAGTCCAGGACGAGTGTGGCTAGAATTTCCAACGGGGGGCTGTCTTTGCCCTCCTGCCTGCCCCCGGAGGGGGGTTCCCAGGCTCCTGTATGGAATCCAAATCCCCCTAAGGATGACTCCCTATTGTCTACTGCTCAGGCCCGCCCACCCACCGCCCTGTGCCACGTGCATGTTCACCCTCTAAATCTTACTTTACATTCAGTAGGAAACCGGAGCAGAAAAACAGCCTCTCCCCCAAATTCCTGGCACATCCGCCTGCCGGCAGGCATCCACTTGCTTTTATAGAAAGGATTTGCTTGTAGGGAATCTGCCCAAGGCCCATGCAAATCCAGAAACTTCGGGGGTTTGGCTTAGAAGACCCAGAGGGGCCTGGAAGATGGAGCGATTGCAGCTCCGTGTGGCGTCTGCAAGAGTCCGTGCGGCCTGCCAGTCCATTCTTCCCACTCAGAGAGTCGGGGTGCCGACTAAATAATTGAAGTATTGGTAACAGTTCCTTTCCCCCTTCTGCAGGCACTCCCAAGGGTCTGGCGTTTTCTTTGCAGGAGCCGTTGGCATTAAATACACTGGGTGTCAGTGCGGCAGTGAGGTGGTTAATTTTGACTGAATATTATGCTATATAACCACTTGGCATTTAACTTGAAAAATGGCTTTCTGCTTCACCTGTCAGCATACCCCGTTCTCATCAAATAAGTGAGTGAGAAAAATTTTTAAATTTCAATTTCCTGATGCTATTAGACACTACTTCTTCCATACTTAAACAGTTTAGCTGTGCAGGTGTGAGTGTTGGTATTCAGACCATGGCTCAGACTACATGCTATTACAATGGCTTTTTTGTTTAAAGGGTAAAGAGATGCATGGATCTTTATCTTGAGGTTAGGAAAATGTATTGCAGGAACATGGCCAATCGGGTTCCGAATAACTTTGAAACATGGTACCATCACCCCCATGTACAAGGAATTCCAGCATCTTGGGGGGAGGCTTTGAGAGTGTCAGAAGGAAGGGAAACGTGCGGAGGAATGACTCCGCACGAAATTGATCACTCCTGGGCGCATTAATCTATTTTTACCGTTTCTTTTGCCAATTATAATTCGGTAAACTGTGCCAGAGTCTTACATTCATGAACTCTCTATGTGTAAGATTAAAACCCCAGGCTCATCCACTTCGGTAAGTTAGAGATTGCCTGTTCTTCGGAGCTCGGAGGTCTTGATACGGGGAGTCCCTGCATTTCGTTTATACATCCTTGGGGTAAGGAGGGAGAGGAGAGGAGGTGGTCTTCTTTGATTTCTGCCTCTCGGCACTACTTCCCAAGACCTCCTCATTTTAGGGTTGATTGACCTTGAACAGGGTGGGCGAGGGGGCCCTGTGGGTTGAAGCCAGGAGAAGCGTGTGAGCGGAACCCAGCCCGTGGCCTGCCTGACGCATGTCCTATGGGGGGAAACAGCCACGACGACTCCTTTAACTACTTTCTCTGGCTGCTTCTGGTCCATATTTATACTATATGGCCCTTTATGAAAACATTTGCAGCCCCCTCCCCGCACCCCTTCCCCCAATTTAAAGTCTCAGCCTTCCATTCTCGTCTTTTTTTTCCTGGGACTAGTTTTCCCATATCCTTAGTGGAGATGTTTCTGGGAAGAATGAAACATCTTGGCTCAGGAAGGTATGCATTTGTAAAGAGGTTTTATTTCTTAGGCCAAATTGGGTGGGGGGTGGGGGGGAGTAGGAAATGACCACGCCTTTCAGATGAGAAAACAGGTGTAAAGGGGTCTCCGTGACCTCTGGAAGCCGCACAGCAAGTTAATGACAGATTTGGGCCCTGAAGCACAAACTTCATTTTGCATGGGAGTTGCGGGGATTAAGTAAGTCAGTAAATGGGAATTGAGAAAAATGTCCCCAGCATACAGCAAATCCTCAGTCCTTGTTAAATATTATTATCCTCCCTTTTTCTATCATTCCATGACCCTCCCCCCGGTGCCTCAGCCGGTCAGCAAGAAGGGATGACCGCTGCCGTCCAGCGACGGCAGAGACCCAGGCCGTCAGCCGAGCAGGGTTGTTTGTCTCCACCGGAAACACGAACCACATTTCCTTGTAATGGGCTCCATATTTTGGCCAAGCAGATTCAGATGTCTGGCCAATAGGAAACTCGTGCCCTTCCTGTGCAATCTCAGCCCTAAGACTCTGTGACTCTCCCTCCCTAGTGGCCCACAGAGCAAGAGGGAGGGATGGCTGGAAATCAATAAATGGATTGCACACCTTCGGGGCTCTGCCATTTGTCATCCCTGACCTACACAGGCGTTCCGGGGCATACGCGAGTCTGCTATGTGTGTCTCCGTGGTCCCCCTTATCCTCCACTTTGACCCCTAAACATATTGTTTCAAGTTCTGAGAGGCTGGGTGGTGGGAAGAGAGAGAGAGAGAGAGAGAGAACACAAAAAAGAGGTAGGGAGCTAGTGGAATGCAGAGAGAGAGAGAGAGAGAGAGCGAGCGCATGTGCACAAAAGCTAACACACCTGTCCAAAGTGCTGGCCCCAGCTGGCCGGTGTGGACACCAGGTGCCAGCATCATTGTGACCCCTCTGTGGTCAGGTAGTCCCAGTTAGCTGGTACTCTCCACTGGTTTCCAGGTGAGGCAGGAGGGGGCTCCCGGAGGGGATCGGTCCTCAGCCCTGCTCTTCTCTGAAGTCCAGTGAGAAGGAAGGGGAGTGAATTAACCAAGACAGTCAATGTACGGTCTCCAGGGTAAAGGGCAAGCTCAGCAACTGTCCTTTAAGGACACTCATTTGTCTGCCCCCAGCCTATCCTCTACGTGCCGGGCACTGAGTGCAAGAGATGCGAGGGGAGCCGACGGCGCCTGTCCCCAGGAGCCCTGCATTACACCTGTTACCAGCCCAAGTGCTAGTTGAATCTGGGAGACTAGCTACCAGGGTGTTGGAAGAGTATACTGGAGATGATGAGGGAACCCAGACCCTGGGTTCCCTCCTGGCAGGGGCAGGAGGACACCTGCACCCTTGCGGTGGGAGGGAACATGAGAAGAGTTGACTGTTTGGGGTCTGTGACTGTTCCCACAAGCTGGGATCTTGGAGGAAGGGCTGCCCGAGGGTCCTGTGGGGCCAAGGCCAAGATGCAGCCACTGGGGGATGGGCCACGCCTCCACAAACCTGCTGTCCCCAGGGGTCCCTGCAGACTGTCGGTCAGGCTCACTCTCAGAAGCCCCTTCTTGCCACAAAGTGAAAGGAGACCCTCCCGGCAGCATGGTGGGGAGTGTGCAAGGTGGGTGGGGGGAGTCCAGGGAGGAAGAAAGTCCCCTACAGCCCAGCTGGGGACTCTGCAGATGATGGGGGCTTTCCCCAGTCTGATGGAGGCACAGAATGAGGAGGGCGGGTTTCCTCCCATGGCTGGTCTCCAGGTAGGACGGGACCTCAGCATCCCCACCTGTGTGACGTGGGACAGCTGGGAAAACTCCAAGGTGTTCTCCTTAGATGCCATCATAGCAAACAGGTTGAGTCCAAAACAGCCCAGAAAGGCCATCTCTGGGCCCTGATAGGCCAACCCAGCAGCCTTCGTACTGAGGGCGAGAGTTTGGGGAGCTCTGTGGGCGTGTGGGAGGGATACAGCCCTGCGGCTCGGAAGGAGGCCAGTCGACATTCAGGGAGCAATGCTGTGGCAGAGAACAAAAAGGCCATTCCCAACAGAGCCCCGCTGTGGTACTCCCTCCCCAGAAGTTTCCACGGGGGACTTCCCACCAGCCTGGGTTGTGGGGAGGGCGTGCTGGGCCCCTCCCAGGCTCTTGCGAGGACCAGCCCGTCAAGAGCATCCCTGAGCCCAGTGCTGATTTGTGAATGAGCCTCAAGGTCCGCCTGTGTCACCGGCCCATGATTTATAGCCCACACCACACCTCGCACTTTCTGTTATGCACTAATGTCCTGTCCTTCATATCTTTCTTTAATCATGAGAGAGTAATTGCAGATAGTTAAACACTCGAGCTTCCTGCAGGAATTTCTATACTGGGTTTTATAGGCCTTTTATAACAGAACAAATCACAGTTTGGATGAAATTCTGGGAATTCTCTTGCAGGATAATCATGCTCAGATTGCCTCCCCACTGCTAGCTTAATGTGGCTGTCCAAGTTTGGGATTTACTGGGGAGCCAATTTGTTTTAAGAAATTAACAAAACCAATACCTAAGTACCGCACTGAACATAAAGTTTTTATTCATTTTGGTGAAAGGGAAAAAAAAAAGATACCCAACATTCTACTACTCACAAAACAGTTCTTGAAAATCATTTTTATGAAATTGAATCTCTCTCCCCAAATGATTCCCTCATGCTAAGCGGGATCCAGCATGGTCTTGCGATTATCACTCCCTTGGATTTGTCTGTTAACCGGCTCAAACTTTGCAGGCTCTGCCTGACCTAGAGGTCTCATTGCACCATCTTCATACTCTTTTTTAACATTTTATTTATTTATGTTTTACTGAAATGTGGGGAGCCACGTCAATGAGAATTCTCACTTAGGGGAAGCCGTATGAGAACTATGAGAATTTAGACACACAAAGAGGAATTCGTATCCCTCATACCCTCCTGTACCCTACATGTACACAAGTCATAAACGTGACCTAGATATGAGAAAAGAAGAGGAGGAAGAAGAATGTGCTTCCATACGATTGGATGTATGGAAACATCTTTGAAGCAGCATAGTATTTGTTCCTGGGTCTAGAGACTTCTTGTGCCCTCCCTTGTTCTCACTGGACGAGCCCCGCTTCTGCTCTGTGCTGGACACAGTCCTCTCTCCTCACACTCCCAACTATGTGGGAAGCAGACCTTATTTAAAGCTTCTCCTTTTTGTCTGCCTGGAGCTGATCTCCAGGTGGAGGGCTCTCACCAGGGAGTTCCCTTTCAGTGTATAAGGCCCTTGGGGGTCCCATCTTTGCTCTCAGGAAGGCAGGTCTGTCTGTTGAACATGAACTGAATATGCCCGCTGGCCAGGCCAGCTACAAGTGGACTGAGGGCCGTAGGAAGGGTCCCAGATCCCACGGCAACAAGGGTTTTGGGGCCCTCAGGTGACTTCTTCATCTGACTTTAGTGCAAGGAGACAGTGGGTGCAGGGATGCTGAGGGGACAATAGGTAAACCGTTGCTGGGGGGCATCCCCTTGGGCGCTCTCCCAGTCCAGGCCCAGGCAGGTGCACCCCAGCACTGCTGTGAGCTGTGGAAGAAGGGGTGTCCAGCCAGTGGCCCTTGTGGGCGGGTATCTGTACAGAGAGGGGTACAAAGGAAGGAATCAGGTAGTCCCCAAACAAGTACTCAGCTCACCTGCTGTGAGGGCGTGGCCTTGGGCCCCCTGTTGCGGGGGGCAACTAGTTAAGATACTATTGCCGTGCCCGTGGCACCTGGGAGAAATTTCGCCCCATCCCAAGACCCACATGGGTTGACTTTGTCTCTCTTGGCAGTAACATTCCCTTACGTTGGTCACCACCTAAACCAACCTCCTGAATATGCAAGAGAGAAGGCAGCAGGGAACAGAGTCACCCCATTTCTCACTTGTTCCAGCCCCAGGCAAAGCCATTTCCTGGGCAGTGCAGGCCCTGTGTCCATCCCCACCTCACCTGCTGGCATCCAGTCCTCACTCAACCCCCCTCCCCCCACAGCCTCTGCTGCCCGGGACTCCCTGCAATGCCCACCAGCCCGAGGCGAGGGCCCCATCTGAGGACATCTTGGTCCACTCATGCAGATCTTGGCCACTCACAATGGGATGCTCTTGAAGCCTGCATGGGCTGGTCCAGCTCTGGACCTGCTCCTGCCTATCCCAAACTTTGCCCTGCTTCTGCAATGACTCACTACCCCACCAGTGCCCAGGTCTAGTGCCCGGAGGGTCCTTCTCAGCCCTGGGGTCTGAGTCAGAGGCTCCCTGGGCCACTCTGGTAGGACAGCTGGATCTGAGTGCACTTTGCCTTCTGAAGCCTTGGTCCCACCTATGACTCTGGACTTCTTCAGGTGGTCCAGGCCCGCTGCTAGAACCCTGGCACCTGCTAGTCTTCACTTCTAGCTTAGAACACAGAACACTGGGGGCCTTGAGATGGTCACTGATGGAGAGATAGGAGATAGAGCGGCCATGTGCTCCATTTGGGAGCCCGGCCAGGTCCAGCCTGTACCACCTTGGGGCTGGTTCTCCCTAGCGCCCGCCTCCTCGGTGCCCCCTGCTGGTCCGTTTACACACTGCAGGTGGCTTTGAGCTACGTGGCCTGCAGGTTCCCCATCAGAGCACAAGATTGCTTCTTTCCAGGGAAAACGTCTTTTCCCGTCTCCAGTCTCTCATCAAGGATGAATTAAGCACCTACTGCATACCTTTGAGAGGCTAAGAGCGGGGGCTACCGCAGACAAGACAAAGCTGTGGCTCTCTTGGATCCTAAGCTCAGCCAGGGTGAAGGACCACTCAGAAACAGGCAAATAAAGATCATTTTAGATCGCAAGAAGGGGCACGAACGAAAGGAGAGAGGGAAGGGCGTAGAGGCGTCAATTGAGATGTTGCAGTCGGGGACAGCCTCCCTTAGGAGGTGACCCTTCAAAAGTGGCAACCGAGTGATGGAAGTGTGGCCATGCAGGGTCAGGGGAGGGCCCTCCAGGCAGAGGAAAGAACTAGCACACAAGCTGGGCAGTCGGTGCCAGTGGCTCTGGGCATGGAGGCCCAGGGGAGCCCCTGCAGGGCGAGGTCAGGAGGTAGGCAGGGGCCAGATCGCAGACCACCATGAGGGGTGTAGACCTCATCTGATGCGGGGCGACGCTCCCAGAGGGCTGAGGGGCGGGGCCCTGCTCTGGACTGCCTTGAACCCCTAACCCCATCTCCATGTAGGGAAAACACATGTTTGGCACCAGCCCCTGCCAACCGGGGTCTGGGGAACACTGTTTTCTGGGAAGAATAAGTTTGGTGTTTTGTTTTTTTTTTTAAAGATTTTATTTATTTATTTAACAGAGAGAGAGATCACAAGTAGGCAGAGAGGCAGGCAGAGATAGAGAGGGAAGCAGGCTTCCTGTTGAGCAGAGAGCCCAATGTGGGGCTCGATCCAAGGACTCTGGGATCATGACCTGAGCGGAAGGCAGAGGCTTTAACCCACTGAGCCACCCAGGCGCCCCGAATAAGTTTTTTAATTAACAGGTTTTATTTACCCCACCCAAGTTCTCTCGTCTCCATTTAAGATAATTTTAAATTATCAGCTTTTATTTATCGCAAGACAGTGTGCCTAGCAGGGGCTCTTCCTTGTCGTCCCCCCTCCCCCCTCCCAGGGGTGTGTAAAGTAGGAGGGGAAGCCAAGGTTCCCCTGTCCCCGGCAGGGCGCTCCGTCTTGTCCCCTCCTCTTTCCCGGCTGCAGACAATGGGGCAGGAGATGGTCACCTTTTCGGATGTGGTTTGCCGAAGCCGTGTCTGAATTAAATCCTGCCCGCTAAATCCTACCAGGGTACCGCTGGTCCAGGGTGTTCCCTGGGTTGAACAGGAAACGTCCGGCTTTTGGGCCCTCACTAATTTCATTGTGTGGCTTTCAATGTCACTCTATTTAAATCCCTGTCAGAGAGCCCTTAAGGACAGCCAGTTTTATTTACTGTCAATATCACCGCTCCTTGGCGAATACTGGTCTAAACACCATCAGGGAAGGAAACACCGTTGTCTCATAAACTGGACATCTATCCTGCTAAGGGAACAAAGAACCCTCCTCCCGCCTCTCCTTGGCATATGTGCATATTAAAAAATTTATTGAGCCCATTTTAATATCCTTTTGACTGATGGGGGGATTTTAAGACCTTTCTAAGCATAGTAGCAATAAATCCCACTTCTATTTCACTCAAAAATACAAAATCCAAATACTTTTTGATTGAGAGAGGACAATCACCTGGCCCACACCTTGGGTTTCGGTGGCTCGGTTCCCGACAGCATCAACAACAAAAAAACCGCATTGTAGCAATCAGCCTCCTAATGAGCCTGTAACTTGGTTTCTACCTTATCCCAAAGGTATAAGGAATAGCACTGCTTTTTTTAAAATATCAAGAAAACATCATTTGCTCTAAAATGTCCCTAAAAGCAGGTCTAAATTGCCAATAAAGGCTTGGTAATTGTATCAGCATGGATCAGAAAGCATTTCTCAGGCCCGATGAAAGAGTTTGCAGGGCTGAGGAAGTGTGCACTGGTCCTTGGGAAACTGCCCGCCCCAGTCGGGCCAAGGGAGGGATTCTCGACACAATGCAATTTCCCTTTGAAGGCCGCGCGCCTTCCTCTCTCCCTCATTTTGGTCTAATTTGTTAAACTTAATTTCTCCTGAGTTGTCTGTAAACTCAGGTTAGATCAGAGAAACTTTCTGGCTGTTTGGTTCTGAAGAGTACACCTTCCTCGTGGCCCCTCGTAGATCCCTTGGTTCTGAATTAATTACTTCTCTCCCAATCCAGGTCAATGGCTTATGGCCCGAAAAGGCAAAAATGCACGGGAGGCTTGTCTTCTTAATCACGTGACCAGTCTCGCCCTCCACCTTCGAGTTCTGTAATCACTTGACTAGCAAACACATATACAGTATAAATATTTAAGAAAAAGTAAATTCCATTAAGCTCGCTGAATGATCGATGCAGTGGTAGGTGCTTATCTTTGAAATATTAAACTCTAGACATTTATATCCATACAAAAAAGAGTTTCCTGCCATTTGATGAGAATTATGTGCCTGGCACTAATAAAATATTAAACTCCAATTTAAAAGATAAGTATCTTATCCACTTTTTTCATAATAAAACACTTTACAGTGCTCAGGAAAGCCAATATGCGTCAGAATTTCCATACAATACTGTGTTTACAAACTTTCATAAAAGTTTTGTGTCTGCATTTATCAGTGACTGGTTTTACACCAGGATCCTGATTATTCGCCCTAATGACATGGTGCATTTCAATAATGCATGATGGAAGGTGTACAAACAGCCTTTGTTTTTGTGTAGGGTAATCCTGTATTTTTGGTGAGGGCTCTCACTGTCAGTTAATTAAACGGAGGTGGTCACTAAGACGGCATTATCCTTTTCAGTCCCCATTATATGAATTAATGTCAAACCGATGCAATGTTTCATGTTTAAAATAACAGATACAAGTGTTAAAAATTATAGCCTGCAGTTTTCCTATTTGACAATGCATTATTTTCTGCCGCAAATGTCAGTTTCTAACCCCTGCCAAGAATATTGTGGAGAGGGCAATGAGTAATAAGTGTGAGTTATCAAATTTAGTGTCTTTTGAAATGTGCCCAGTGTTGCCAGGGTGGGGGTGGGGAAGGAGTCAATGAGTACATGTGAATTAATGGAGGCTCCCTCCCCTGAGCCCTTCGCGATGAGGAAGGGAACAAGAGCAGTCAGCAGCGTTTCTCCTGCAGGAGCTGCCTGGGAGCATTGCACATGGGTCCTGGCACAGGCTGGGGAGGGCCAGCCCCGGGTGGGGGTCCCGGGCACCTCTTCTAGGGACAGCTCAGAGACGGTGGGAAGAGCTGGAACTTTGTGACGTTTCCAAATGGCCTCACCTAAGGCGACCTGGACATCCTAAGCCTCCGTCTTTTCTTTCTAACATAAATCTCACTTTTGGCTTAGATGCCGTTGAGCTGGGCTTGGCCACTGACGGAATGTTCCTGTCGCCCCAGACCATTCGGTTTCCTGCCGCGGAAGTCTCACGTGGAAGCCGCCAGGTCCCTGCAGAGATTGGCTTCGACAAAAGGATTCTATTAGCAGCTTTCTCCCCTTCCTTCTTTGTTTTGATAGATGTCAAAAGGCAGCTCTGCCTTAAGAAATGTAATTACTCAAGAGGATGATTGGAGGTAGAAAGCTAGGACAGGTAAATAGCATGATGTTTTAAATCAACAAAAATCACTGCAGGGGCAAAAACCCCAATCCTCTCAAGGGCAGGGTTCAGACAGAGAAGTGGGATGGACATTCATGAGCTGTGTGTCCCTGGGCTCATGAGCAAGCCAATGCTTTTAGCCTGGGCGATAGGGCAGCAGAGGACCAGGAAAGTTTCCAATAGCCACAGGTCCCAGAGCGACACTGGATACTCCGATGCTATGATCCCTGGAAGAAACCTTTATTCCTTGTGAACTTTAGGCTTCAGCCTAAAGTGTCACCCTTTACAGGAGGGGGTGACGACGCTCGTCCTCTCTGTAGCCCAGCTGACGCTTGGCCAGAAGTGGCCAGCTTGTCTTGGGAAGGTCACCGACTCAACACCTCAGAGGGAAAACCTGTCCAGTTCTAACAGAGAGAGCAGAGGTGGCTAGCCATAGAAATTTTAAAGTAATAAACATCCTGTAGCCAAAAGGACAGCAGATTGGCGAGTTGTCTATCCCTCGGATGTGTGTCCCGACAAGACTGGGAAAAAAACATGTTTTATTTTCTCCTGAGGATATTAGTGTATGTGGTCATTTTTGCAGATGGGAGGGTCTCTGGGACAAGTGACAAGTGACTCTTGCATTGCTTGGCTGCAGACATCAGCTAATTCTTTTTTTTTTTTT